>CM076570.1:144425058-144564273 GCA_034641835.2 Pinus albicaulis
CAAATGGAGCGAAACAAATATTGTTGGAAATCTTCTAAAAAATCAGATTCAATGAAACAATCAAAACAAAATTTCGAGGAAGATGAAAAATGACAAAAATATAGGATAATTAACTTAATGAAAATCCTAAAAAGGTGTTTAGCCAAAATTTTGTAGAAAGGGTCCCCATTATTAAAGTGCATAAGTCAAAAATGGGGGGGGTGGGGGTTGTGTTTTACCACAACAATGGTGACATGCAGGAGAAGAACCAGTTATCTCTGACTAAAGATATTGAAATTAAATTTACTCAAATGTTAAAAATAATGGAAATGATGAAATTATCTAACAGTAAAACATCTCCATAGATCTCACATAAATAGATTAAGCAATGTGAATTTGTAAAAATAAGTATTTAGAACAGTCTTGAGTAAAAGTGATGAATCCAAATTTGGGGAAATTTGTTTTTTTAAATTTTCCTCATGTGAAATTTAGAAGAAAGTAGAGAATAGGAGTTTTTGATAAAGCATATATCCATTTTGTGATTGTCTCTGACATTGCTTCACTGCCAGTAAGCCTGAATAGTACTCCAATGAAGTTATCTTTTACGCCATACAAGCCTAGTCCCGCTGCCAGTGAGCATCCATGGCCCCGACGAGTTTACTTGTATTTCCCATGCTTCCTCTTTTTATCACTCTTTTGATAAGAGCATTTGGAAGATTTTTATTTATGATGTATTTGAGTGAAAGAGGTGGGATGGTAATAGAGATTTTATGTTTAATGGACATAGTACTTTCGTAATGTTTGCTCCAAATTCTTTTCCTGCAACTATCAATCAGAGGATTTTATGTGGAGGGGTGGGAGGAATTCATTGACTTAAACTCAAATCAGTTCTTTCCTTGAAAAAGTAAACTCAATCACTTAGAAAGGATGTGTGTTCCTCCACGAAAAATATTTAAAGCAAGGTGGCTTTATGGTTCCATAAAGATATTCCTTTAATGATAAATGAAATTCACTTAAATGGATAAAGTAAAAGATTTCCCATGTATGTCAACAACTGTAAGATAAGAAAAATTCCTTTCACATAAATCATGACAAAGTCACCAAAATTAGGTCAAAATTGAAAACCAAAGGAAAATAATTCCTAAACTAAAGTAAGAAAAGAAATCAGCAAATAAAAAATAAAGAAAGAAAAAATTGAAAGAAAAACAAAATTTAAAAGATAAACTCTAACAAGATTGCTTATACAAATTTCTCAACAAAGGATTATAAAATAAAATAAGCATATGTACGTTCATTTCTGTATTGAGATTTTAAAATTTTTATCTTTCAGAGTTATATAAAAATGTGGCTCTCAAAATGTAGAAGGTGAATAGTAGTTATGATAGATAATATGTTGAATGAGAAATTTCTATTTGTTGCAAATTTTATTCTTCAAGATAAAACTTGCATAAAATCATCTTAACTATTTTTTAATAAAAGTAATGCTTTAAAGATACAGACTAAAGGTTCAGAAAATCTCCAGTTTAGCTGATTTGATTATGATTGTTACTACTTTTCTCAAGAATTTCAAAGAACAAAAAGAAATTTTGAAAACTGATCTGGTAGAGGTGCGAATGGTTCATGAAGACCTAAGAAACAGAGTTCGAGATCAGAAAAAACTTAAAATGAAGAAATGAAAATAAATGAAAGTCGGTAAATGAAACATACCATTGGAGAACCACATTTAATCTTACCTGAGAAAGATAATTTTCTCCAATGCAAGTTAATTTCTTTCTTGAATTAGAATTAAAAGCATGAAGAAGTTATATTGTCCCAAGATCATTATTTATTAAATCTAAAGTAAAACAAACAGTGAACTAAAAGAAAGAAATGTTTCATTTTCAAATAATTAAAAAAAAATCAAATCCATCAGAAATGAGGGTGAAGATGTGATTCTTTATGAATTGAAATGATGAATGTTTTTTTTGCTTCTTCCATTCTGAATTTATATCGGGTCCAATGTATTAAAGTTGATTCAAAATCTCGAATAATGTAGCAATATATAAAGAGGATTTGAATCTCTATATGACAAGTATGGAGAGAAATTCAAAATAAAAGAAAAATTAAAAATATGAATTAATCATCGGCACATTACCATGTTGATTTTTTCGCATCGCGAGATTCCTTGCCATACATAACTTAAAATCTACGACTTACACTTTTTTCGATATGCGATTGAGATCTTTCCATAATAATTTAAAATATTATGGTGGAAAGCCGAATATCGAAATTTATCGCATCAAAAGATCTTGAAGCCAAAAATTCATTTGAGTTTAGTAATGCGATATAATTACTATGATGGCAATGTCGCGAGATGAGCATGTGCGATGGGAAACTACGAAGGGATGAATGTGATATCGGAGAATAGTTATATCAGAAGATTAAAGCATGTGAATGAAATGAAACGCCGACATTATTCTTGCGATAATGAAAATGCGATAAATGATTGATGCACTGTGACTGCAAATATCAAAATATATGTGTGGAACTTTGGTTTTGCAGCCCACAAAAATGGTGACTAATCATGCACAGTTGCCCTTCGCATCTTTTATAATTTACCTTCCCGCAAATTTTAAAACTTAACTCTTTGTCAATTTTGTGATTTTGCGATTTCGCACTTCACAGTGAACTCTACATCGCTAGTTGCAACTTTTATCATTTAATGTATTACTTATATCATGAGATATTTAATATGTGTAGCATCACATCGGAATATCCTTACCTTGTATTTTATCGCATTGCAAATAATAGAATTTACCGAGTGAGGTTTTAACAATAACCGCTAAAATTTTTGATATGCGAAATGTAATTATGTTGATGCGCTGATGTGCGATGAAGAACGGACCTAATATTTTTATTATATGAATTTCCATTTCATAACGGATCCGAAACATCGGAACTTTTAAATATATTCCCTTACCGATTTTGTGATTTATAAACGAACGTGATATCTATAAAAGAGGATTTAAATGTCATATCAGGTCCGAGTTATATGAACATCGCAATTTTGGTGAAGTAATTTTATCAGAAAAGGAGCGAGAATGAATATCAGAAAATATGAATCGAAGGTGTCCTATCAGGAATTGTTAAGATTTGTCTCTGATCAAAGGTTGTGATATAGATAATGTAATATCAGACGAAGAGATCATCGAATATTGAAGGGAATGAGAATATCGGGAGATCAGATATATTTAATGTATGTTCATTTCAGAGTCTTCGATATGCGATTTACGATATATAATGAGCCATATAGGGAGCTGATGATTTCTTATACTATTCAATTAAAAAACAAAGCGATTGATTTAACTTTGCTTTAAAATAAATAACCTTTTAATAATTTAATTAACTGTCACAAATTTTGATTGGAAATTAATTTTATCAGAACTTTCTTATAAAGAGAGTTGTGAAATATAATGATCTGATATGATTATTCTGACAATTTACTAAGACTTATCAGGATTTCTATATAAGAAAAATTTAGATATCCTTCAAATTCCAGGTGAAATAATAAATAGTTCCCTGAACATGTTGCAGATTTGAAAGATCTGGCTGCTTGCTTATCTTAAGTCTTCATAATAAAATTAATGAAAACCTGCAAACAATACAAAATAAAAATAAAAACAATATTTGAAATTAAGATAAACAATAGATGGTGATGAACTTGTAAACACATACCTGGAAGAATTTTGATTATAATTTTACCTTATGAATCTTCAAATTCTCCTAATGTTTCTCAAGAGTTGCATAAGTTCAATATCACCTTCTTATTTTAATCTAAAAATGCTAAGTAATGAATTTTCTGAAATTGCATCCTTTCCAAAATTACATCAGAAGACAAGAGTGGTAAAAATGAGTTCTTAGAACTACTTATGAATAAAAATTTTGTCAAGTAGTAGAAATTTCTTGGAATTTCTTCATGTATGATGAATGTTATGAATTTTGAAAATCGAGAAAATTGGAGGCTTGACAAATAAGTATGATATAATAATTCAAGAACTTCTAAAATACTCTAGGCTGCTTTTCTACTATTGAAATGGAATGCTCGCAAGAAGTTGGATTCATTACTTGTTTTATTGAAAGTCTGAAATAATGAAATAAATGCAAACAAAAAAGAAAATTAATCTATTCCTATTTCTAACTTAATGAATGAAACATGACTAGGTATAGTCATACTTCCAATGTAACCATGTAAGAATTTTAATTCCTGCATGTATGCACATGTAAAAAATTAGTAAAAATGGAAATATAATTAAACTATAAAAACTAAATCTGAAAGCAGAATATATCTTTATTGTTAGTAGCTTATTCACTATTACCTTCTCTTTAAATGCCTTTTCCAACTGAATTTCAAATGGATCATATAAATCTGGATGGATTTCCATTATTGAGTAGGAGAGGTTTAAAAGAGAAGATGACATGCTAGGTTGTAGAAATGGTCTTTCAGAAACAATGGCCTGTGTGATTTTGTTAGTGTTATGTCTAAGTGTTAAATTATTAACAATCTTCCATGAAGGAGAACTTTCCAAATGTCTTTCAAATTGATCAATGAAAAATGAATAGAAGTCTAATAAATCCAATAGAAGATTATTAATTGAATTAGATTGTTGGCCATAAAGTGAAAATACACTCTCTTTTTGGCACTACGCTTGAGAAGTAAAAGGTAATTGAAACTGGAAGTTTAATAACTTTTGATGTTCACAATTATAATTTGAATCTTGATTTTTCCCTTGAGGTAATGCATCAATTGAGTGTTCAATATTGAGCTGCTCAATATGCCAGCACAAAGTATCTAAAAATCTAGGACTAAAAATAGAAAATAAATCTGAAGTTAAAATTAAATATTGAAAAAATAACAAAATTGAGTCATAGTTTACACTAGTGTTACAATTACTGTGACAACACAAGTGGGAGTGACTTAAAGTAATTTCCTCTTCACAAGAATTGGGCAGAATAATGCAATTAGAATGATTGTTGATACCCACTTGTGAATTAGAGAGAAGGATATGACTTTGAATAGGAATGCGAGCTTGATCATCATATAAATCATAGATTGGAATGGCTTCTTGAATGCTGAAATCATAAGTATGATTATTTGCTTGCAAATGAGAACTATTTGGAACAATTTCTAAATTAGATTGTTCTTCATTTTCACATATGATTAGAATTTGATCATGAGGATTCAATTGTAAAGAAGAAAAATCAATATTCTCAATGTCAAAGTAGCTATCATAAATGACTTCAAGACATTCATTAGAATTCTCTTTGATCTTATTCAATGTATCAAAACAAGAAGGAATATTAAGTTCATGTTCATTAATGTCAGAAGAATGATCATTAATTAATTCTCTATCTTGATAAAAACTAATTGGCAATTCATTTAGATCAGCCTCTTTGTTTTCTAAAAAATCTTTAATGTGAAGAGAGCTTAAATTCCTATTAAAAAAATTATCAGGATAAAGAGAAAAATATGAATCCGAAACAATGCATTTGAAAATATCTCTATTTGAAAACTCTTGTACATTTTTTTCATTGCAAATTTTAGATTTAAGATCATTTACTTGGGTAATTGTGCTTTTTTGAAGAATGTTTCTTTGTTGATATGAATTTGGAATTTGTTCATCATGAAAGAATTCAAAATTCTGTATAGCAGATTGCATATTATTGGAAATTTTAATCGCTGCTGGTACTTGCCAGATTATGATCTGATTTTCTGATTGTAATGCATACTGATTTTCAAATTTCAAAGCTGTATTTTCTTCAAGGGTGTTGCTAATATCTTCTTGTGGTTGATTAGTGAAATTTTCCAAGCTTTGTGATTGAAATTCATTAACATGTGAAGGTGCACCTTGATCTTTCTCAATACTGTAAGAAATGTGCAGAAATTGGAGGAATTGATTATACACGATAGAGGTCATTTCATCATCATTTGTTTGTTCCTTCATATTGAAATTTTTACTTATGTCAATGAAATTAGAAGGAGATTAATCAAAGCTTGAAATAATTTCACATTGATTAAGAATGGAAGGAAGAGAGGAAATATTTTCAAATCAATCTAATGATTCTTCTTTCGAAGGTTTATCTTCAATTTTAAATTTTAAACAATTTAAACGAAACCTGATGATAAAATCAATTAAAGACTCACCTTCAAACCTTCATAGATCTTCAAAATCTAACATACCTGTTTGTATACATATCCATCAAATTTACAAAGGATGACTGTAATAAATCATTCCCAAGTGTGGATTGAAGCAACTGGAAGTGATTTGCACCAGTTTCTGGCTTTTGCCAATAATGTAAAAGTAAAAATCCTACATAAAATACCTTCATCAATTTCATGAAAAAAAGAATTTAAAAATTTTTGAATGAATTGTAAAGCATGATTAAATGTAGAAGTATTCCTCTTACCATTAAAATTTACCTGAGACAAGAGTCTTACTATTTCTGGTGGAGTATTAGAAGATGCTCGCCCATAAATACAACTACAAATTGGAAGTTTTAAAGGAGTCAATGTAATAAAAATAAAATATTAGAATACAAGGAATCCAAAGGAAAAACAAGTCTCAAGCCCTCCTTCTAGCGCCAAAATGTTGAGGCCTCGAAATTCACTACAACAACATGGGGGATGACCACCCGGTCCGAACCTTAAAGCAATTCCTTTTCCGTTTGGAATGGTGGCTTCGACTGGTTTAACTAGGTCCAATTACCTACTCTTAATATCCGTTGGCTTAAAATATGACTTTTATCTATCAATGGCAAAGAGACATCAGATCATTTCTCTTGCCGATCGGACAAGAAAATTGAGCCTTAAGCTAATTTGGGCTTAGCCAAGCCACAACTAAAGTTTTGCTTCTTTGGGAAGAGGGCTTTTTGGGATGTAGAATTTAATCTAAATGCAATATTATACTAAGATGCGAGCAAAAGAAACTATTTTAATCCTATTTCAATTAGACAGATATAGATCTATCCCCACTAAGAGCAAGATATTTTAAATAATTGAGATTTAAATATGTTTGTTTTAAATGAATATCAAGCTAACAAAGTATTTCAATTAACAGATATTGTGAATACCAAACACATTCTATCTAGAGACCTCTTAACTGAAATAATCAATCAACAACACTCAGGACTCAAAATGATATTGATAATTTAATCAATAACTTGAATAATTAAATAATAACATGCAGAAATAGTTCACAACATATCACTATTTAATAAATTAGTTTTATAAGACATATTTTTGAGTAAATAGTTACTCAGAAATCAAAATTCAATCCATAAGAGTATAGGAAAATAATAACATAAATTGAGGCAAATTACTCATACCGACAGAAGTGCACAAGTATGCGAGTAAATTGACACATTCCTATTATCATAAAATGAAACCAGCATTTAAAATAATAGTATTATAAATACCAATTTATTAAGTCCATTTCTCCAGCTCTGGTCTCTAGCAGTGTTTTACAATGCCTGAACTTTAGCTTTCAAAATCAGAGCTACAGTAGTGCAAGACCCTGTTCATTATATGTATAAATTTGAATAATAGCTAAATTATTCACCGAGATTATCTTGATTACACACTATTTAAGCTTCATGCATAATACATAACCTCTTCTACAATTGATCATCAATTTGAGGAATTAGAAGCAGTCGCATGCGCACATTAAAATATAATCAAGCACACATATAACACAGTATGTAATGGGGAAAGCTTACAGCTGAAAACCCCCAACTATCTGTATATTATAATGATAGAAAACATGTAACAATACATAGCACAAAGCTCCTCACAGCTCTCAGCAATATCTCACTTGTTACACACAAAACTAGCTCAGATATGAACAAGTCACAAGTTCAAATCTCTTCCACTTGTCTGCTTGCCTCTACTGCGCAATCCAAGATGAATAATGATGAGATCCAAGTTCGAATCCCACTGGCTTGTACTGCGCAATCCTCATTGGCAATCTCAATCAATTTGTGTGCAAATCTCATGCACAGCTATAGTCACAACTGATAGTAGACTCACCCTTTCACCCACCTCTAACACTGGTCTCCACTGAACTGTCCATGCACTGCAGTTAACTGATGTATTCTTTAGTTGATTTATGAGTTAATAATTAATTCACACCACTCATCACTAGTGTATTTATCAGTTAGACTAAATACAACTAGTTCAACTAAGTTAAACCGAACACAACTCCACCAACTGTCTCATCAACTCCACCAAACTCTGCCACATGAGTTCTAACTAAAGTCAACCATGCAATAGCTCAACTAACCCCCAGGAATAGCATAATTCCTTACGTCAGGATGTATCACATCAGAGTAGCTCGAAATTTGAAGTGCTCAGAGGATAAGATAAATGTTTATAGTCCAAATATTATTAAGAGCAAATAATATTCAATCGATCTATTTTTAATTTGTAGTCTAAAAATATAGATTTTTACCAATCCAAAATAGGAGTCCATCTATTTTTACCAACTTGACCAATCATCCATAAATAGCATCCTGCAACTCATAGACCATGATCCATATGTCCAAAAATAGACTTTGCGCCAAAAATAGCCTGCGGGCCCACTTAGTGAAGGCGACTTCTTTTCACTAAGCTCCATCATCTTGTTGCATTTTCAACATTATACATAGCTCAGAATGTAAAAGAAAACCTCAATAATCCCCAGATCTAAGATTCCTCTCCTCTCACCCTACAACTCTAAATCCTCTAGACAATATTGCCATCAAGAATTCTAAAATTGTAGAGGGGAGAAGCTTCTATTACATTTTGCAATCTGCTATTTATAATATCTGCAAAGGAATTCTTCATAGGAAATTTTGTTGAAGAGTGGTTTTTTTCAATCAATTTTCATTGGTTCAAATCATAATATTCAATTGTTGGAGCATTCTCATTGATTGAGATCTTATTCTTCTCATCTCTTCAATTGTTTTACTGTAAAAATAAATCAAAACAAAATTAAAATGTAAAAATAAAATCAAAATGCAAAATCTAGAAATTCTAATAAATCCAATAAAAATTTAATTAAATAAATAATTGAAAAGAAAATCTAAGCTTTCTATTTATGCTTGTGATGATATAATTAGCCAAGAATATCATTGATGAATGGATCTGCATTTAGAAGAAGTTTTGGACAAATTAAAATGCAGAAAATAAAACTCAGAAAATTTATTATGTTAAAAATTTGGAGCATGATATTCTGCTGAATTTTAAACCTAATAAATGATCAAATATAGAAATGAAACAACTTCAGAAATGTTCTCCGTCATTTTATCTATCTAATGAGCCGTCCTGGGCCCTATTTGGCCAAGTAAAACTCCATTTATGAGCATCCAAAGTTGGTATATTAAAATTTCCAGAATTCTGGAATTTCTGTTACTTGGGCTAAAAATCAGAATTTTTCAATTAATTTCTAATCCTAAATTAGATTAAAATATTTAATTAATTAATACTAATTAATTACAATTATATTATTAATCTAATTCTAAATTAAGTTATAATTATCTATTAATTAATTAGAATTACATTATTAATTTTGATTAATAAAAACTAATCGAAAATAAAATGAAACTAATTAAAAATTATTTATTTATTAATTAAAATATTATATTAATATTATAATTAGGATTATATTAAAATTATAATTAAAATATAATATTAATTATAATATTATATAATATTATTATTTTAATTAATTAACTCAAAATAATGCAAACCACGTAAGAGAGAGAGAGGGGTGGAGTGGAGAGGTGAATATTAATATGAAGAGAGAGGAGGGATAAGGGAGGAGAGTATGGAGTGGAGTGATAAGAAGATGAGGGTGAGCGAGCTGGAAGTGCGTGAGTTATAAGGTGAATCAACTTTGCATAAAACTAAAAAACCCTTCACATTTTTCCTGATCACAATTTGTTTAGGAAGTTATTTTATTAAGAATTAAACTAGAAAACCCTTCGCATTTTTCCTGATCACAATTTGTTTGCGAAGTTATTTTGTTAAGAATAAAAAATTGCAATATGCAATATGCGCAAAGAAAATTTTATTGTAAATTTTTTTTTAATAATTTTTTTTATTTTTTATTGTTAAATTTCAAAAAAAAACTATAGCCTGGTTTAACCATCCTACAAATTAGACTTTGGCTTTTTTGCAATTTTGATTTTTGGGTTTGACAATTTTTTTTTAAAATAACAATTTGAAGTAAATTACCAAGATCCCAAACATATTTTCGTTTATTATACAATTTAGCTGGGTCATTTTTTAGGACCGTTAGTGAAAAAATAGTAAAAATTAACTAAAAGTTAATATTTACAATGAATGACTATTTTAACTACGAGAATTAAGATATTGGTATACTTTATACATTTTTTAATCCAAGTAAGAAAATGATCAAACTTCAAAGGAGTGTCATTTACAAACCAGTTGACCAAATGGAGCGAAACAAGTATAGTTAGAAAGCTTATGAAAAACCAAATTCAATGAAACAATCAAAACAAAATTTCGAGAAAGATGAAAAAATGACAAAAATGTAGGATAATTAACTTAATGAAAATCCTAAAAAGGTGTTTAGCCAAAATTTTGTAGAAAGGGTCCCCATTATTAAAGTGCATAAGTAAAAAATGGGGGAGTTGTGTTTTACCAAAACACGCTTCAAAATAACCTGTACCGCTCCAAATTCTCCATTTTGATCCATGCCCCACAACCACAACGTCCATTCTGTTGTGTCTCATCGAAGAAAATAGCAGGAAGAGTGATGGATTACGCCTACATTTGTATTGACATGTCCTTTGATTGTGAGGAAATAGGAGCCAGCCCATCCATCCAAACCATGATCGCTCCATATATGCAGCCAGTATTGGAAATTTCACCATTAAATATACAACGATTCCTACCAAGCAAGATTTCCCACATAAAGTAGAATGGCAAAGACTTGAATTTGTTTCTCAAAGTACCCAGGCTTCCAATGTGCTCATAATGCTATCCAGTCTCCAAGCTAGTCCAATATGGAAGCCAGAGAATAATGTCCATATCTACCATGTGAACTTACAGTCAAGCAAAATATGGGCAACTGATTCTAGCTTCACATGGAAGAATGAGCACCATCCCATGCCACATAAACCCCTTCGAATAAGGTTATCCCAAGTCAGGATACGACCTTTCCACTCCAGGCAAACAAATAAGAGAAAAATGTAGGGAATTTTCCAACTCCAAAAAGTCCTGTAAAGAGATGGGGATATTCCAGATGATTGAATTATACACCTGTATACCTCTTTTACAATCAGCATTTCCCCCTTCGTAGCCCCATTCCAAAAAAAAAATTCTCCATCCTGATTATGACACACCCCTCCCTCTTTTAGGATGCTGCTAAATAATTTCCAATTGTGCATTTCCTCCTCTGGCAAGGCAATTTGAGAGGCAGATTTCCAACTCGAAATCCCTTGCTGTCAACATGTGATCGACTGTGATAGGTGGAAGATTCCTTTGTGTGCGAGTCTGTGAATGATCCTATCATCCAAATGCTGACCTATATTGATGCCCATAACATGGTCACAACCCAAGATAATGTTAAGACCATTACCAAACTACCGTACCAATCTTTCCTTAACCAATTTCATTACCTTCTTAAAACTTTTCCAAATACAAGATTCCATTTTTGCAGAAATGATAGTACCTATGTAAATCTACAACAACGGGTTCCATGCACATATTTATGAAAAATAATCATTGTCCATATGCCCTTAGATGTCATTGCTTGCCATAATGATTCAATGAGAAAATCATTAGCAAATGTGCGAACATCAAGGAGACCCCATCCACCATGTTCTTTCAGGATTGATATAGAACAAATTTTTCATAGGAAAATATTCTTATTCATGGCACTCCCAGACCATAAAAAATTTGCAATGACCACATTGATTTGGTCCACCACGTGAACAGGTAAGAAAAAAAGGCGACTCTAGTAAACTATGAACTAGATTAGTACAGCTTCAATGAGTATGTACCTTCCTCCCAGAGATAGCCACCTATGTGTCCATTTGAAAATTCGGTCTTTGAATTTTTCCACCAGCCACCTCCAATCCCCTTTCTTGTATCCACATGCTTTCATCTTGAAGCTAGGTAGGTGAACCCCTCAGATAAAATTCTGGTTTGAACCCCCAAGAAATATGCAATGAATATTATGCCATTCATATCACCTGATGCATATATTAATAGAGATTTCCCTTTTTTGATATTCAGTCATGTAGCTGCGCCGAATCTCCAGAGGATGAAGTGTAAATAAAACTACTGGTTCCTAAGAAGCCTAACAAATACAATTAAGTCGTCTACAAATAATGGGTGTGAAATAGAGACAGTAGGGGAAAAGGATAAACCCGTAAATAATCCAGATTGATTTTCCATTGAGAGGAGATCACCGAATCCATTCATGACAAGAATAAATATTAGAGGAGATAATGCGCATCCCTGTCAGAGACCGCGTCCAACTTTGAAAAATTTAGTAAGAGATCCATTGATGATGACTACATAACTTACTGACGAGATGCACGCCATAATCCATCTAATGTTCCTCATAGACAACCCCAAATTATATAACATTAATCTAATATATGACAAATCCATCATATCATATGCCTTGAATACATTGACTTTGAAAATCAAAGCCTCTAACTTTTGCGCGTGGATCGAATGTATAACCTCCTAGGTCGATGCCACCACATCATGGATGGAGCGCCTTGCTAAGAAACCATGATGTTCCATAGAAATATATCCAGTCAAAAATCCCTTGAGTCTTTGAGCTATGATTTTTGATGTGAGATTTTATATTGTATTACATAGGGCAATCGGCCGAGAGTCAGAAAAAGATCTTGGATCAGAGGATTTCGGAATTAATGTAATAAATGTGGAGTTCATGCAACCAGGAACATGCCTCGAGGATCTGATCAAATCAGTAATAGTCGATAGATCATCAGCCAATAGATCCAGGAAATGAATGAAGAATTCAGCTGGTCACCCATTAGGTCCGGGGCTCCTATCGAGAGCAAAGGATTTGAGGGTCTCCTCTATCTATGTCATAATTATGCTTCGGCCCACAATATCGTTTACTGCTTCATCAAACAATGTTGGCATCTAATTCAACACCCATTCCTAGAATTGATAATAAATGTCCCCCTCTATTTTGTAAAATGCTGAAAAATGTTTTGTTGCTGCCTCTTGTATTTCCTCAGTTGAATATATCATAGACCCATCCTCCAACTCGTGTTGCCAAATGGAGTTTGTGTTCTGGCGACCATTAGAAATATTATGAAAATACTTTGTATTAAGGTCACCCTCCATGAGCCATTGGACCCTACTTTTCAGCTTCCATGTTGTTTCTTGTATCTTCAAAATCTCCACCTTCCTCAATTCCAAATCTTGCAACTTCTCATAGTCATGATGATTCGAAGAAACTTCAACCATCCCATCTATGATGTGTTCAATCTTAGCAGTAATTGATGTAAGCTCCTGTCTCAACACTTGTTTTTTCCTTTTTTCCCACAATTTAGTTTTCAATTTAAGCTCATGAAGCTTATTTGAGAATTGTCTCCATCCAATTCGGCCATCATGATTCTGCATCCAAAACTCCATTACCAAATTATTAAAGCTGGGGTCCATAAGCCATACTCTATTAAATTTGAATGGATCCCCATGTGCAGCCGCCTCCTTATGCCACAATAATACAATCACCATGTGGTCCGATATAGTATCTACCACCCACCATAGTCCTAAAGTTCCCCAGGTCCTATTTTAGATCCTCATACACCATTTCCCTGTCCAGCCTTTTCCCAATAAATTCTTCACCCATCCTTCTATTGGTCCAAGTCGGGGATAAAGGAACCGAACAAATGTCCACAAGATGACAATCTATGAATAAGCACCCTATAGGTCATCCATTGGATCATGTCGGGCTCTAATTCCCCATGATTTAGCCACTGAGAAGATAGCATTGAAATCCCCGATAACAATCAAATTAGATAACCCCAAAATGATAGATTGTTCAATTATGTCCCAAAAGGTCGATCGATGACGACAAAGAGCATATAAATTAATTATGTGAACAGTATTTGCATATCCTCTCAAGGATCCATGTAATATTATTCCCGAAAAAAATCTGAATGCCCTGAAGTCAGCCCACACAGGATTCCACATTACCACAATTCCACCCACCTTTCCAATGGAATCCATCCCTAGTGCATGCCATCCGAGTTGAATTTTAAGCAAAGAGCCAATGCCTTTGTTCTTTAGAACCATTGTCTCTTGGAAGAGAGCCATGTTGGGGTGCAAAACTGTGAAAAGGTCACCAAGGCAAAGTAATTTGGAGGGGTCACCCAGTCCCTTTACATTGAGGGAAATGACCGAATTCATTTAGGAACAGGTACAGGGCCACTTGCTCTAAGTGCCTTAAGGTCATCTATAGATGAGATGGGGATATCATTATAGTCGCTCAGGTCCTCATGAAATAACGACTTAGTTTTAAGTCATCCTCGGAAATGATGAGAACTAGACTTAGATTTCTTCCGCACAGTTATATTCTTACCTGAATTGGGCGAAATGGATATAGGAGTTTCAAGTGGCGCCTTGTCAAATACTGTGAGAGTAGCTAGGTCAAGCAATGGATTTCCCATCAGCGAATCAATATTGCATCCCACAATGTTGCGAGGAGATTCTTTGTGTGCATCCTGTTCTTGTTCAGGGGAAGATGGGGGATAGACCCATTCCAAAGGGGGAATTGAAGGGGATATAGTCAAATTTTTTACAGGGCCCAAGATCACGGGGTTATCAAATTTATCCAATGTGCAAGTAGCATTATTGTGGACAGGGGATGCCCATCCCAGATGGGGCATCAAAGGGGAACCAATCAAATTTTCCACTGGCCCAAGGTTCTCAGGAGGATGAGTCGATTCAGATGGGCATTCGACATTACAGGGAACGGGGGAATGAGCAACATCGAGAGATGGGACAGAGGCAATAGGAGGAGGAATAGTCGATGAACCAGGGTTAATATTGGTAGATGGAAAATATGCGGACTTATGAATATTTTTATCCAACGGGTTTGCAGCCTCCCTCTCTTTTTTGGAAATAGATGTTTCAAATGATTCAAAATCAAATAAGGACAATGAAGACTTACCCGGGAGGTTGGGGTCACGTAGCTCATATGACATCTTCGCCTGCTGAATGCCCTGCCATGTTTTTTTGATACGTCCCCGCTGCCTGTGACGAATTGGGCACCGGTTCATCAATTTTCCTATATGATGGAAAATCATATATCTGATGGGACCCCCAAGTAATCCACACGTTGTTTATGTCGATGCAAACCCCATATCAGATCCACATCCCCAGGCAGCCCACCCGCAAAGCTCACCTCCACCAATAGCCAAGTAATTCTCTTATCATATGCACCCAGAATGCTTGGTTCAATGTGCTTAATGTGTCTAATGGTGTTACCAATTGCATTAAGTGCCTTGAGGGTCCAAAATTCTAGAGGTAAGCTCTGTTGGTGTCCCGTGTTTTGATAGTTTGGCAAATCAAAAGACAAGGCAACATCATAACCAATCTTTAGAGTTATAGGATCTAGTCCTCCTGTTCTCAGAGAGGGATCTCTCAAATGTTTGTTTGCAAAGGTTTATCTTGTGTGCTTAGAGTATTGGTTTTAGACTAGTTATTAAGTGCAGGTATTTTGTTTGTTTGGTTGGGTTGAATTGAGACAACAGAACATAAAAGGTCTAGGAAAGATATATAGGACAGTAAAATATCTGTTTCATTGGGAAATGGAGTCAAAAATAGGTCATAACATACTTATCAAAGGATATGGGATATCAAAGGGCAAATCTAACTTGGCCACAGGATCCTTTTGTTTTTGGAATGGAATGAACATTAATGATTTGGAAAGAGAGTTTTAATTCTCAACGAAGGGAATTTGAAAGCATAATTTGAAACAATAAAGAGTTCTTTGATAGACAGGGCTAACCATAAATTCTACAAATCACACCTTTAAGCAAACAATGATTTCAAAACAACTTTCAAAGTAAAATCTAAGATTTGGGGAACACCCTATTTCCTCAAAGATTTTATTCTAAAGGACTTTAGAAAACATATAAGATTTACTGATAATTGCAGTCATAGAAGAGGGAACACCTAATACATCTATGATCACAATTATAATGACCTTTAAGCCAACTGTTTAAGTGAGGACAAAGGGCAAGATCAAAACAGACCTCTCTGACTCACTATAAGCAAAGAACTTCAAAGGGAGACTTCAATAACAGTTTTTAAGTGGCAACAGACAAGCAGGGAGAACCATAAATCATGCTGAAACCAATTGTTCAAACTATTAAGGAAATAAACAAGCATGAAGACTAAAGAGAAAGATTAAAGCCTCTAAAATACTTCAACAGAAGAAAACATAAAACAATGAAGGATGAACAGGTCTAAGGTGCTTCGAGGAGTCATTTCTTAGCCTATTATTTTCTATCCTACTGTAGTAAGAAATTATGGAACATAATGGAAACAGGAAAAAAAAAAATGAAACAGTTCAAAATACTTCACCAACAGCCAAGCTCATGAATCCAATGATAGAGCCTTCTCAGGAACAAACATGCAACAACATCATCAAGATCTCCAAGACTTCAATTTTTTCTTTAACTTCAAAGGACTATGTATTGATTTCAGAGAGTTTCAATATTACAGCTTGTGATCAATAACAACTAACAACCAACCAACACTTACTCATCTTCTGAAGAAGTATATATAGAAGAATGAGGAGGTGAGATCTGATAAAAGATCTCAATTACAATTAATAAAGAGTTAATGTCTTCTTGGCCCTTGGGGGGCTCAATGAATAAACTGTACATGTGTTTACCGTATTAATTGTCTTACACTTACAAATTAAGCTCGGAGGGAGCTTTGTTGACCTTTGAGGCTCTTTGTAATGTTTAGAGTAACTTTGCAGATATTTCTGCATCGATTTCCTCACAGAAGTAACTACTTGGTTGTGTTGAAGGCGGATATCTGATTTCACGCAATAACTTCGGCCTGTATTTGATTTCTTTGAGGCACAGGTGTCTCTGTGGTAGCTGGGAGAAATTGATTAACCTCATATGTGGCGGTGGAGGTTTCCTATCTGATAATCCTTTATGCATTCTTCTTTAACTGTGTTTTGAATCGGGGATTAGGCTTTTGATAACAGTCTTAGCCGTAATCCTCGAAAAAATTGTCTTTATTCCTCTGTTCTGATATATTGGGGTCTTCGACACTGATACTCTTTAATTGTGCCTGATTCATGGTGTTTCGCTGGAGTGCAGGGTTACGTAGGGACGATATGGCATCAATGCCTCACGGATCATTGACGAGACGTGAATTTTACCCCCTGCAATTGATTTTCTCTGATAAATCGAAAGCAAGAGGGTCGTCACCCTCTCTTTTGAATTTTCTTCGAATATAGCGAAAAGATCATTAAACCCTGCAAAATACAAACAAGATGTTATAAAATCCTGCAGGTTAGGTCAAATACATCGGTGGGCGTGCGAGGAGATCGAAGCCGTTGGATAGAATCATCCAACAATCAGGATTGATCGAGAGCGATCATAAAATGGGCGGAAGAAAAATTAAATCCGAATCATTGATCATGCAGAGGTCGACGGTCGAGATTGAACGAGGCAGTCAGAGGAGAAGGATGAATTTGAGCCGTCGATCGCGTAGAGCTCGACGGTCGAGATTGAGAAATGGAAAGTCAAACGGAGAGATCGGGTGATGAAATGTGGGCCGTCGATCTACAAATCAGATCGACGACAGAGATTGAATCACCGTTATACGATGGCCTGGCTATCGCGCGCGCACCTTTGTTAACCATTGATCAACTTTGGTGAGCGATCACCGTTGGATTAGTGGACCCAGATCAGACGGTTCACAGTGATATCGCTGGGCATCCTGGTCCGAACATTAACGCATGATGGACGATGGATGGACGGCGGTTTTCAAATAGTACAAGGGACACGTGTCAAGCAGCGTATGGAATCGCTGGTCGTTGGGAGAAAACAGCTTTTGCCCGAAGGCGGTGCGATGAATACCGCGCAGTATTTGGAGTGGAGGACAGCTAGGGGGGACCACTGGGAGACGTACTCCGCACCGTCAGATCTGTGGATCAGATCGACGGTCGAGATTGCTCCATATTTGCACGGGCGGAAGATTTAATAAAAATAATAGAATGACGGATTTTATGAATAACAAAGGTTTAAAAGCTTTTTGGGCGGAGAAATATTTAAAATACAGATAAGCGCCTAACTGCTGAGTGCGCGGTTCTGGTGCCAGGACTTATGGACGAGAAGGGTTAGCAACTTAGCCTGAGGGGGCTTAAGTCCAAATATATAGAAAATATGTATTTTTCATGGTTTCTCAAGGATTTTTCGAAGGATTTAAGGGTTCCGATAAGGCTAAGAAGGGGTCTTAGAACCTTATAAGGGGGATTTTGATGAGGGGGAAAGGGGAGAAACATGAAAATTAGGGATTTTCATGGGAAATGAAAGGGTTAAAAAGAGGTTAATTTGGAAAAAAGGGAAAAAGGGAAAAAAGGGTCTTGCAGCAGTATTTGGACCTTGGAAATCAGCAGGATTTCAGAGTCTTTTGGGATGTAAACAAAGTATAGGATCTGGACAGAGGCACGAGGCCTTTAAGAGTCTTCAAGAAAAAACAATTTTTAGTAATAGAATTTGTTCCTTGAAGGCTCAAACAATCTTCGCCATCTTTTGCTATAACAAATATTATAGGTGGCTAACAAGCTCGATAGCTTAACCCATAGCATCCTATTTTTTGGAGCCTCTACTACAGGGTTGAAACCTAAATACCATGGTAGCAGTTGCATGAAACTTTGCCCACGTACCCAAGTGCGATTAAGGATCTTTGCATAGTCTTCTTCGTGCAAGAAATGGATACTATACCAAGTATTCATCATTAAACTGACCTTTAGATTGTATCTGAGCAAAGGACTCCATGTGGCTTTTACCCATTCCACCATATCCGCCTCAACCATGTCAGATAACAGCCACCGACCAATCAGCACTCGTTTCTGAAGGCTTGCAACCCTCCCCCATAAATCCTTATATTCTAAAATAACGTTTGACCTCAGGAGACGGTTTATGACATGTCTTGTTTTTTCTTTTTTTATCCAATCGACTCACATTACTAGAACTATCCTTTCCATGGCATCGATGTGGTATACAGTTTGTTACATTCACCAGCTCCCCATATTCATGTACTTGAGCCCTTGGAGCTTGTGATTCCAGTCTCGAACCCCTTTCACTCTCAACAATACGTGCTCGTTCAGCCACCACCGTGGCAGCAATAAGGGCCTCCTGCCCCGATGTATCGAATGATAAGATGTCGTAAAACTCTGCCATCCCAAATAGTTATCAAATCCACCCACCCGACAGCGTGTGAAGAATCCCCATATATCTCGAAGCAAACAAATATGGAATGATGTCAGGAAAACTTGAATAGCCACCATCACCCAAATGTGGCCATAAGCGATGAATTGAAACTTCTATTTTTGTACCATCCAAGGGATATAATACCTACTTACAAAGATGTTTAACATGAAACCTACCCAATTAAGACAAAGTCACATCATAGGGCAATCCAGTAATAGCTAGGCCCATATCAGTGGCGAGCCTTATTTCCTTTGCCATAGGCCCATAAATGCGCCCAGGCAGGAAATGCCCACCGTCGGATTAAAGTTGTAGATCATCCTACGGCAGGCATTTCCTGCCTAGGCGCATTTATGGGCCTATGGCAGAGGAAATAAGCCTCGCCCATATCAGTCAGGTGAGTAGATGGCTTTTAATGTGCATACAACCCACCGATCGGAGAGCCACCTAATAAGATCTAATCGGGAATGAAAGGATCACAACCAAGTCATCAACATTGATGATATGCAACTGCCCACCTTAAATGTATGCCACCCTCCGTCCCGAATTAACACCAATTTCATACGCACCTGGAGAATTAAACCTCAAAAACCAAGTACCATTACCCTAGATCCAACATATCCCCTAGTCCAATGTGTATGACCCTGACAAGGAATAATGCTTAAAGATATGTCAAGGCACTGTTTCGGAGATATGATAACTGGAAAATATTTGAAACCATGGCCAGAATTAGTATAGCACCAGAAAATTGAGGGTGGCGAAGTGTGCAAGCTGGAAAAACTAGAGGACACCGATATCCCTCAGACCAGACATCAACAACAACAACAACAACGACCTGCGTAGTGCCACCACCTAAAATAGAATTAGAACCCGAAGTCCTTGCACGGTCTGTAAATGGTGAATAACTCTATCCACTTATTCCTTAACAATGACCATCTTGACCATCTTGACCGATACGAGGTATCATATGACTCAATTCCTCATGCAACTCTTCTACAAAAAGCCTATTCCCACGATTTTGCATTAGACCTTCTTTGTGGTCCTTTCAAATGGGTCCTCAAAATAAGTGATAGAAAAATAACAACACAAATCGCCAATAATCCTATTTGAGTGATGACACCATATGTTTCAGATACCATCATATGCATACCTCATCATATGGAAACTAATATGTATCCCTCATATCCTAACCATATTACCCCGCTCTCTGACACCCCGGTAATCCAGTAATCCTCCAGTCCAGATATATGGCCTGAAAATAACTTCCACAACCTACTTCCAAGACAATCCGCCTTTCAATGAGTCGGCATTATCGACCCAACAGTATTATGACAGCCTCGACACCCCATTACCCGGTCTAGAGCAAAGATTCGGAGCTTGTCCACCCAGTCCGTGTAATAAAGAAAGCAGAGTCAGTATGGGCTTACCAGTGCATTCATGAAGAAATTCTCAACCAATAATATCTAAGACCACTCCCATACAGCTAACTAACATACCCACCTTCCTCTTTTGCGTACTGTTTTTACTGCGTTCTGCCATGGCGAGAATCATGCCTCGAATGACCGGACGCCACGAGTTCCGGAATCTTACAGGATATATACCTGTAAAGCCGTTGTTTAAACATGTTAAGTTTTGGATTTTTTATAGGAATTCCGTGAATATTTTTTTAGACCCAATCTTATTTTTTTGGGGTTTAAAATAAAAAGTTTTCAACTCAAATTGTCATGGAATTCAATAATTTTGATTTATGATTTAAAAAAATCATGCAATAATTTGAATAGCTTCTGCATAATTACAGATTCGTCAGAATGCGGCCATGCAATATCCCGACGAAAGTGTCTCTTTCAAAGCTATCGCTAACCCTGACACCTTCGGTCGACGCTTCTCCATGGCCGGATTTGCAGCCACTGGCGGCTTCCATTCAATTATTACATTTTTACTCACCGCACGAGTACTGTTATCATCACAACAACAATTTCCAGTCCACCATCTTCCAATCGAAAACAGAATCACACGGTAATTGGCATTGCCGATTTTCTTTTGAATCGATTGTCGTCGTATACTCATGACGATTTTCTCTGTTCTTCGTCCCTTCAATATTGCTGCTCAGAAAAGGAGGCATTGTTCGGCTGCAGGGAGCGAACCACATGGATTGCATGTACTTGTATTTCCTCCATGGAGGAAGGTGCATCCCCTTCCTCTTCAACGAATTTTTCATACCTTAGCACATTATTTTAACAATGGACTGCAATCTATCACCCCTCTCCACGTATATCTTGGGAAGCAACTCAAGGAGGGCGGTGTATTCCCTCGTGGGTCTGGCTATCTCAAACTGTGCTCTGAAATCCAAGTCCACAAATAAACGAATGTCTCTGCCTGAATTTCTGCTCCTCAATATCACGTCCATGTACTCACAGTTACCTGCAGGAAAAATCGATTTTCAGCGCTCGATTTCCACTGGAACATTGAAAACCATAAAGTTGGAAAACAAACATCTTAATTGTTACCCGTATGAAGTAAACCTCCAGCCATGTATTTGAAGTGGGAATTGCAGATTGCTGCGTTGTAGCCTGCGTGTCTAAGGTGGTTAATCTCCATCCTCTGGAGGCCACATGAGGTCCCTTTGCACTTTAAATGTTCAGCATCGTGCTCGAAAACACAGAAAATTGAATTTTCCCTGATCGCCTGTTTCGTTCGTCAAAATCCTCCCTGCAATACTAGAGCTGCAAGAAGTGTAACTCTGCACGTTTTGGGTAACCGAATGAGCAAGAGTATATGACAGGCATTTCTTCCACATTGATACAAAACATAAAATGGAAGTGCATTGAAAGGCCGTTAATCATATGAATACATGACAAGATACACATCTCTAATCGTATTGTCAGGAATACAGACCTCAGAGCTCGATTATTATAATGTGTTGGGTTTAAATTTGATTATAGATTTTGGAATAATGCAGAATCTCAGTGAGTGTTCACATTATTCTTGTTCTTTTTTGTTTGTGTTGTACTTGAACTAGATTATTTTTATGTGTTGGATTGAAGTTTGATTATAGGTTTTGGGATAATGCAATGCGTTGGATTTAAGTTTAATTATAGGTTTTGGAATAATGTAGAAATTTAATTGACAGTATTTCCAATGGACAGTGACAAATCAAATAAATTATAAATTAACTAACCAGACCATTTATAATTTATTTGTTTGTAATTATTTTTTTAATATTTTAAAATTTATAATTAAAATCAATACAATTTTATAATAAGACGTTTTTTTTTGTCAAGGTAGTTGTGTAGAATAGTGGTTATTTCTTTTGGAATTATTTAGGTTGGTTATTTGGTTATTTCCTTTAATATTCAAGTTCAGATTTTTTGTGAGTTACATAACTATTTATGAAAAATATTAATGTAATAGCTATATGTTTGTGAAAATAATGGTTAGTGTAATAATTATTTTATTTATAAATAAGAATAAAAGGCCAATTATTTTCCAAAAAAAGTGATATGGTTATTCAAATTTGAGGTATATGATTTAAAATAAAAGAAAAAAAAGTAGGTAATATAAGAATTGGGGTTAGTCTTTTTATAAAAATTTATATACCATAAAAAAGGAGTATTTTTTTTTTATAATAAATTATATACCCTGAAAAGATTGAAATATTTGTTTATAAATCAATGTAAAATCAAGTTGATATTATAATAAAAAGTTTATAAAAAAATATAATATGGAAAATTTACAATAATACTTTTATAAAAAGAAATATTTGAAATCAATTTTAATTATTGAGAAATGAAGGGGAGAAAATGAAAAACCTTTAAACTAAACATATTTATTTCTATTTTATAAATGAAAAAAATTAAAATAAATAAATATAATTAAAATATTTTATAATATAATAATTAATTTAAAAATATTAATTTAATTAAATATAATATATATATATATATATATATATATATATAAAACGAGGTGGAAAGGTTATTTTGGTCTTGAAAATATTGACAAACCTCGTAATGTGGGATAGGAAGAAGTTCCACTTTAAAATTAAAAGCAATACACCTTATCCTATTCTCCTTATAGAAGTGAGTATTTCCCCTATTGAGAGCCTAGCTATAACTAGGCTTGTACAAGCATAAGCTCAATAACATAGGAGACCATAGACTTCCTAAGCTAGCTTTAAATTCCAGCCAAAACCACCTAAGGCTTAAACGAGGTTGGTATAAAGACACCCTGGTTAAACCATTGGGGGATCGACGAGAATGTTGCATTGCAAAACATTAATAACATTAAAAAAATTGTTACTTCTAAGTTCAAAGAAAAAATGTTGTGTGAGAAAGATCTAGCAGCTAAAAGAAAATTAAGATATCATAAAGAGGTCATCAACACCACCCTGGAAGATCAAAAGTATCTCTCTATTTTAACTAGCTCAAAGAAGGAAATTAATATAGCTAAGATTATGAGCTCCATAGTGAAACAGGTAGTTGGACTGGATGGAAAGGATCTGCCATCTCTGAGAGAATATGAACATCGAAGATGAAAATCACTTCCTCTTAGAGTGTCGCCGGTACAACCACATTAGAGCTCAATTTCATAATCTTGGTTGCAATACTAACCTTCCTAGCCTTTTAAGATGTCAAAATTATAGTGAGGGCGGGAGGCTTCTCTCCAAGCTTTTGAGCATAGGAATAAAATCTTAAATCAAACTAAATAACTCTTTTCTTTAGGTCCGATAGACCAAATATTGGCCTCAGTAGACATTAACCACCACCACCACCACCATCATATATATATAAATAAAATATATATATTTTTTAAATTTTTATATTAAAAACAAATGAATTTATAAGAATATATTAAATTCAAAGATAAAGATTCTAATAACCTTTTTATAATTTATTGAGTTTCCCCATAAAACAAATATTTTTTTTTAAACAACTAAATATGATTAAAACAAGTAGAGACATTATAAATAATATTATTGTACAAAGTGTTTCATTCACTTGAATTTTTATTACTATTATTATTATTATATAAGGTGTAGTGTAATTTATATATTATTATTATTATTATTATTATTATATATAAGGTGTACTCTAATTTATAAACTAAATAGTTTTTCTTCATAGGAATTTATTTAAATTTAGCAATATGATTTCAAGATTTTTGGTTCTTTAAAATACATTTTTGAATGCATAATTGGATTCAACACTCTGGGCACTCCAATTATGAAGATTAAACAATTTAAACTCAAGTTTTTAAAAACATTTGTGGATTTTGATTATAATTAACTAAAAAATGTTTGTGAAAAAGGTCTTTTCGTTCACAAGTTAGACTACAAAACATCCATATAAATTAAATGGATCATAAATATCCATATGCATAAAAACTACCTGCCTTATGATACATCTCACATTACCAAAATTTAAATAAAAAATCAGAAAAATTAACTATACTATCTATTATTATTATTAAAAAGAATATATATATAACCATGGAGATTCTTAGAGTGTAAATAGGCCTTGTTACTGTACAATCGACCAATACCATGGCTTATCAATACCACATGCCCAAAAAACCCCAACTTATATTTATATGACACATGTTTATAAAAAATTTTATTACAACTCTACTAAAACTAAATGTTTTTTTTGTTTGTCAAATTGTTCACATGCTTGACCTATGGCTTGAGGAGCCCCTTCTCATGGGCATCTAATCCTTTAAGTCACTAGGCACCAGCCCTAGCTAACTGGATTTTTTAGCATGTCTACTCCCCTAGTACATGGCACAACCAGGCATGTGAGGTACTAAAATTATATGCTTTTTTAATATATAAATTTATTTTGATTATATATATATATATATATATATATATATATATATATATATATATAATTTTTTAAATTATTATTTAAAGAATTTGTTTTGTATAATTTAGAGGGATCAAATTTGTAAAGGTGCAATTTTATTGAAGTTTTGTTTTCAAAAAAGAGGTTTGCACCTCAAGATATTTGATCTATTTGGGTCTTTAATTAACAAGATTATTAACTTATAAATAAAATTTGTTACCATATCATTGCTTACTAATACCACACCCCCAAAAATCTATAACTCAGATTCATATAACACATGTTTATATGACATGCATAACTACTTTTGAGATAAATTTCAACATTTAATTTATGAATATTATTAAAAATATTTCTAATTATTTCATTTAGATTAAATTCTTACTATTTAACATATAATTATTCATATATAAAAGTACTAGAAATTGCACCATATGTTGCAAAAGAAATGTCGTAAGGCAATAGCATAGGAAAGAGTAGCCTAGAAGAAATAAGATGTTGCAGAGAACAAGTCATCCTGAAGGAATGAAAGGAAAATTTTGCTTCCATGGAAGCAAGTCGTGGAGGTTTCAAAGATATTGATGATAAGAGTTATCAACCAAAAAAATTTGTTATAGATTTTGAAATAGGCAATTGGGGGTGAAAACATATATGTAAACCAACATAATATGTTCACATATATACAAATTTTGTTATAGATATTGAAATAGGAAATTGGGGGTGAAAATCCTTTGGTGATTAATAATCCAGCAAGTAACTCAAATAAGATATTTTAAATACATTCAATTACAATCTATCTAGCATAGATGTAAATAAAGAGATTTTTTATTAACAAAAATAGAGTTTACTTCAAGTTCATCTACATATCCGAGAGTTATCAGAAATTGTATATGAAGAATAATAGTCTTGGTAGACAAGAAAGTGAAGGTCATTTTAATATGGAGACATTTTTGGAAGGAGATATTGTTCTTTATGTTATGGTTCATTTTCTTAACTCCAAACTTGGTTTATTCTTTCTTTATATACATAAGAAAGAAAATACAAAGTAAACTCACAAATTTAAGTTACAATTTTATATTTCATAATTACAAATCTAGTTTCTTATTAATATATTTTATACATCCTACGTTATTCTAAATTGATCAAGAGTATATAATTATTAGGGTGGTGTTCTATGTGCACTAAAATTCCCATGAAGTCCATCACAATGTATGGGGTTCATTGCAACCTTGGATATATTCTATGAATTGTTGTGATTTTTTGCTTGTGGCTACAACTTAGTTTTGGTTTTCACCTAGTTATCATGATTCAAAACTTTGTTATCATCTTAGATCCTTATAGCATTATATATATTATGTGAGCTAATGTGATGTTTTGTTTGTCACAATTATTCAAAAATCAGTTATTATACCACAATATTGACAGTTATTATACCACAATATTGACTTTATTTTTGTCTATTTTGTTTATCTTATTAAAATATTTTACACATCCTAGGTTATTCTAAATTGAACAAGAGTATAGAATTATTAGGGTGGTGCTCTATGTGCACTAAAATTCCCATGAGGTCCATCACAATGTACGGGGTTCATTGCAGCCTTTGGATATATTATGTGAGTTGTTGAGATTTTTTGCTTGTGGCTACAACTTTTTTTCGGTTTTCACCTAGTTATCATGATTCAAAATTTGTTATCATCTTAGATCCTTATAGCATTATATATACTATGTGAACTAATGTGATGTTTTGTTTTTCACAATGATTCAAAAATCAGTTATAATACCACAATATTGACGTTCTTGTTGTCTGTTTTGTTTATGAACCCCTTAAAAAAACTAGAGGAACATTAGATTTTACAGTGTGATCTCCTCAGCATGGGTGGGGGTTTCAAAAATTGGAGAGTAAATTGAGTGGTTATTGTTAGAAATTGTTGTATAAGATGGGAAATTTGGATGGTTTGTAGACAATATGATGTCATAACATATATCTTTTTTGAATTTTCTAGTGTCTCTGGCCACCATGCATCTAATAGGATCCATTTCAACTAAGAACGTCAATACATCACTATCTGAATGATAACTTATGACGTCTGTAGCCATTTTCTTTTATTATGTATCAAGTTATAAACTAATAACTTGTGAAATCCCTAGCCATTTTCTTTGATTTTGGATCAAGTTATAAACTAAAATATACTTTCTCTTTATAAGAATCTACATTATATATTGGATGGAGGGAAAGGTTATGATAAAAATTGTACAAAAAAAATCCCCTTAATGTTGTCTCAACTTACTCTATTGTTAATCATAGTGTCAATTTTGTAGAACTATAATCTACAATAATGAGTGAGTGAGATTTTTATTTTGTAAGTTTTGTTTGGAATTGAAAAATAAATAAATAAAATTATAAAAGCTAAAATTATATAGTGGGAAATATTGTTTAAAATTTCAGAATAAAAAGTTGAATAAGTTTGACATCATATAATATGAAAATTGTTTATGATTATAAAGTAAAAAACATGTAAGATTTTTTAGCTAAAATTAGGTAATTAAAGATATGTATATAGTTGTTTTTAACGGGTTATTTAAGAAATGAGAATTATGAACATTCATCATTATTTCCCAAGATAAATCATGTGAAATAATTTGAAAATTTTAAAAAATCACATATTTTAAAATTGTTCATTATTAATTTAATTTTTTATATATGAAGAAATACTACTCATGAATAATAAAAAAATTGTAACATAAATAATATATAACAAAAAAAACATCTATTTTTGGAATAATAAAATAGTTGTAACAAAAGTAATATAGAACAAGAAAAACTATGTATATTTGGATACAATTTATTAAGTGAATTTTTAAAAGAATAATGGTTATAAACATTTAAAAATAATTTTATTAAATAATTAGTTGGATCAATGAGGTTTGCATATCAAGATATTTGATCCCTCTTGACTCTTGGCAAATCCAGAGTTAATCCATCTTAATTTCCCCCTTTAGATAAACTACATTCCACTTGAATACCATGAGTCAATACCATGGGTTGTTTTTATAGTTTAGTAAATAATTTTATTAAATAATTAGTTTAGATCTATATTATTGATGAGAGGGATCAATGAGGTTTGCATATCAAGACATTTGAACTCTCTTGGCTCTTGGTAGATCCAGAGTTAGACCATCTTAATTTCCCCCTTTACATAAACCACATTCCACATGAATACCATGAATCAATACCCTGGATTGTTTTTATAGTTTAGTATTATTTTTATTTTTTATTTGACCTAGTTAAAATGTTCATTACAATATGTCAATATTTTTATTTAATTTACTTTTATTTATTTATTTTTGTGTAATTTGACAAAGTCACCAAAACGTAAATTCAATCACTTATTAAAAAAAAACTAACATTATAAAAAACACATATAAAACTTTTATTTGTGAATCTAATGGCCTAAAACATTTCAATCATCTAACATTTGATCCAATGGTTCAAACATTGACACGGTGACACCTAGAGGAGTTGTTTTCAAATAAGATGTAATTACGATGTAATTATTCTTTCTATCAACCTATAAGACCAGAATCTTCCCACTAATAAAATATAATCATCAAAATTATGTAGAAAGCTCAATCAAACTTTATCAAACTTCAACTTTTCCAAGATAATTTACCACAATCTTCCCACTAATAAAATATAATCATCAAAATTATGTAGAAAGCTCAATCAAGCTTTATCAAACTTCGACGTTTCGAGGATAGTTTAATTCCCCATTCCCGGGAACCTCATATAATCATCAAAATTATGTAGAAAGCTCAATCAAACTTTATCAAACTTCAACGTTTCCAGGATAATTTACCACAATCTTCCCACTAATACAATATAATCATGAAAACTATGTAGAAAGCTCAATCAAACTTTATCAAACTTCAACGTTTTGAGGATAGTTTAATTCCCCCATTCCCCGGAATCTCATATAATCATCAAAATTATGTAGAAAGCTCAATCAAACTTTATCAGACTTCAACGTTTCCAGGATAGTTTAACACAATCTTCTCACTAAGAAAATATAATCATCAAAATTATGTAGAATTTAATTCCCCATTCCCCGGAACCTCATAGAATCATCAAAATTATGTAGAAAGCTCAATCAAACTTTATCAAACTTCAACGTTTCCAGGATAGGTCAATACCACAATCTTCTCACTAATGAAATATAATCATCAAAAATTATGTAGAAAGCTCAATCAAACTTTATCAAACTTCAACGTTTCCAGGATAGTTTAATTCCCCATTCCCCGGAACCTCTCGCCATAAGTAATATCAATCTCAAATTAATCACACCTCTCCCATAAGTAATATCGATCTGCACTTTATAGATAATATGAACTTTATATGACTTTTAAAATGCGGCATTGTCTGCGCATCAATGTAAAAATGAGTCTAACCGAAAAATAATCGGCTGGAATTTGTAAAGGAAGTGCAAATTCATTTGTATGTATATTTTAATTGGCTGGAATTTGTGCGAGTAAGCGCAACAATTCATTTGTTTGTTTGTATATTTTATTGTACCTCTAGTAGCCGATACTGCTCATTTGAGACGAGGAGTACATCACGAGGCTCGGATCCATCACTGACGTCAGAACCAGTGCCTTGATCATCAGTCTGGGCGCCATTACAGTGGTTGGACTGTGGATCGTCTTCCATAAATCCGAAAAGCATTTCCAGAACAAGGCAGGAAGAGTCCGGTTCATCCCCCGCTGCCACATTTATCACCTGCCATTTTTAAAAAGTCTGAGCCCGAAAATTTAGCTGGAGCTCTGACACTTTCCCTGAGGAAATGCCAATAGTGACTTGAATTATATATAATATTGTAAGGCATTAAAGCTTTGAACTCAGCGCTAATCGTAATTGAGTACAAACCCATGAGAGTGTTGAGTAGACAACGGGATGTGGCCATGAATGCAGAGATAGGAATCAAAAGTTGTTGAGGGAAGTGAAGGTTACAGGATAGCTGGTCTCTTTGCTGCGAAAACAACAGACAAAGAGAATCGCCGCGCGCATAAAAGGCGATGGTCCAGAGTGAAACAAATGGATAGGCCGTGACAGAGATGGCGTAACGCAGTGGAAGCGTGTGCGTCACGGTGGCTAAAAGCTGGACACAATATCTCCATGGCTACGCCTGCAAATTTTACGTATTAAAGAGGTGAAATGGTTTAGTAAAGATTCCGGGGCCCATAACTTCTTACGGAATCGAATACTTACCCAACGGAAACCTTGTTCTGAGACAGATACTCGATTGCCTGACCAACATTACGGGAGGTGGGGCATGCCACCTGTGAATGTGCTCCATGACTGTTGGAAATTAATTCCAACTGCTGAAGTCAATCAGCAATAATTGCAGAAGTGAAAGATTGCAGTACATTGAAGCCAAGGTTAAGGTAGTTGCTTGCAGTCTTGAACAAATTACAAAAGGATTGGAAAGCTTCAAAGGTGCAGTACAGAACAGAACAGATGGGATTTGATCTCCTTGATATTTTATAAGGCGGTAGCCGTTTTTCATTAATAGCAGAGTTAATGGCCAAGACTCAAAGTCACGCCAGCAGGTAGAGCTTTGATTACTGATTGGAATAGGCTTTAAAGCCTTACCAATTTAAATCGGCGGAGTAATGGCAGAGGAGGTAAAACACAAGAATATCTTGCAAAGTGTCTTGTTGATATGGTGAGTTCCGCGTGCGGAATGAACAAATATATATGTTATATATATATATATAAACAATCGCCCTCCCATAAAGCAGAAGGCCCGTGGGTCCCATAGACCACGCGGCGTTGTATATCATATTTGCAATGCGATCGCAAATCGCATGTCATATGTTTCCGCAATATGAATGTACCGACGAAAGTTGCGATGCGATGTCGCGCCATTGCAAATCGCAACATCGCAAGTTTTGTTTGTTCCACCATATGTTTGATCGCGCATATTTGTGATGCGATCACATCGCATATCGCATATCGCGCAGTCGCAAGTTTATTTGATTTGTTTTGGTTGGGTGTTTGCGATGCGATCCCATCGCAATCGCAACATCGCAACTTTGCACAACGCGCGTTCAATGCGCTATGGCGGTGTGTTGTGTAACCAGCTCCAAAAAGAGAAGAAAAGAGATATCAACGCCTTAGAAATGAGCCACTTCGAAGGGGCAACCTCCAATACATTACATAAATGAACAATTATTGGATGATACAATTTACAAAACCTCCTTTCTATATATAGGAGTCCATGGGGCCATAATGTAATCCTAATGGGCCACAAGGTAATCCTAGCCGACCTAACAATAATAATTTAAGGGCACAATAATAACAAAATGGGGGTTACAAGGGTTCAATAATAACAATAAGGGGGTTACACTAACAATAATAAGGGACTATACTAGTGATATAGGGACCTAACATGCCCCTCTCCTCCAAAAAAGTGTTGTCCTCAACGCTTGAGTAGCTCCGGGTGCTTCTGTATAAAATTCTCATCCTCCCATGTAGAATCTTTAGTGGGTAAGTTCTTCCACTTGATGAGATACTCTGAAATTGATCGATTCCGTAGCTGTCGAGTTCTTGTTTCCATGACCACTTCAGGTTCCAATATGATTTTTCCTTCCTCATCAAGTTCTGGCAATATTGTTTGAACCGGAAGATTTTCACCTATAACCTTCTTTAAGCATGAAACATGGAAAACTGGATGTACTCGCGAAGAAGCAGGAAGCTCCAATTTGTATGCCATAGTACCAATCTTTTGCAACACCTTGTAAGGACCATAGTACTTTGGCGATAATTTATTATCCTTCTTAGCTTGCTTGAGGGACATTTGTTTATATGGTTGTAGCCGTAAAAATACTCAATCTCCTATGTCAAAACTTCTCTCGCTGTGATGTTGATCTGCCTGTTGTTTCATTCGATTTTGTGCCAAATTCAGTTTATCCTTTAAGAGTTGGAGAACTTCTTGCTGATGCTCGATGTGATCTTCCACTGCTTGAACCTTCGAATTTTCCCTTAAAGATGATGTGATGGATGGTGGATGATATCCACAAAGTGCCATAAATGGGGTCATTTTTGCTGCAGTATGGAAGGAAGTGTTATACCACCATTCAGCGAGAGGTAACCACTTGACTCATTGTGTTTGTTTATCAGATACAAAACAACGAAGATATCCTTCCAAACATTTATTTACTATCTCTGTTTGACCATCAGATTGAGGATGATAAGATGAGCTATGAGCTAATTGAGTACCCAAACAAGAAAATAACTCCGTCCAAAATTTTCCCGTAAAAATGGGATCTCTGTCGCTCACAATAACCCTTGGGCTTCCATGTAGCTTTTGAATTCTGTCCACAAATGTAGTAGCAACTGTACTTGCTTTAAATGGATGAGATAATGCACAAAAGTGTGCATACTTGGTAAGTCTATCAACTACCATCATGATGACATTCTTTCCTTCAGACTTAGGTAAACCTGTGATAAAATCCATTGAAATCTCCTCCCAACGCTGACTTGGAATGGATAAAGGTTGTAGAAGTCCCGGGGTCTTAATTGTCTCCACTTTATTCTGCTGGCAAACCAAACATTTCGCCACAAACTTTTGAATATCAGATTTAAGGCCATCCCAAAAAAATTCTTTCTTCACCCTGTGGTAAGTTTTTAAAAATCCTGAGTGTCCTCCTAAAGGAGAAGTGTGCAATTCGAGAAGAATATTTTGTTTTAGTTGGGAATTATTACAAAGATATAAGCGATCTTTGTACCATAAGGAATCATTTTTCCAACTAAATGTATCAGATGTACTAGGATCTTGCTGCAACCTTTGAATGAGTGTCCATACATCTTTGTCCTTCTTCCATTCATCTCTTGCTTCAGCTATCCAATCTGGTTGGATAATAGAAATGGCACAAAGCAATGCTTCCACCTCTTCATTCTTTCTTGAGAGTGCATCTGCAACAACATTAAGCTTTCCTTTTTGGAGATTATTTCAAATTCATAACCCAACATCTTTGTGACCCATTTTTGCTGCTCTTCTTAAGATAGTCTTTGTTCCAAAAAGTGTTTAAGACTATCATGATCAGCTTTTACCTTGAAGTGTCTTCCCATTAGGTAAGTTCTCCATTTCTTTAGTGCATGCAGTATTGCTAACATTTCCTTCTCATAAATAGGTTTCTGTAAATACTTTCCTTTGATTGGACGACTTTCAAAAGCAATGGGTCTTCCTTCCTGCATTAAAACAACACCAATTCCATTTCCTGAGGCATCACATTCCACAATAAAGGTTTTTGTGAAGTCCGGCGTAGCTAAGACAGGCGCTAGGCACATTGCCTCTTTAAGATGTTCAAAAGCCTTAGTTGCTTCAGGAGTCCATTAAAATGCATCTTTCTTCAATAATGTTGTTAGAGGTGCTGCTATTCTCCCATAATTCTTAACAAACTTGCGATAATACCCTGTTAACCCGAGAAATCCTCGCAACTGCTTTATGGTTGTGGGGACTTTCCATTCCTTAATGGCTTTAATTTTGTTAGGGTCTACCTTAACACCCTCGTGAGATACAATATGACCCAGATATTCCACCTCTTTTATTCCAAAGAAACATTTGGATGTTTTTGCATATAATTGTTTCTACTGCAATAGTTTGAGCACCCTGTCAACATGTTCAACATGATCCTTCCAAGACCTGCTGTAGATTAGTATATCATCAAAAAATACTAGCACAAATTTTCTAAGGAAGGGTTTGAAAATGGAATTCATCAACTTTTGAAATGTAGAAGGTGCATTGGTAAGGCCAAAAGGCATGACCAAAAATTCATAATGACCCTCATGAGTTCGAAATGTTGTTTTTGGAATATCTTCAGTCTTCATTCTAATTTGATGATATCTTTAACGAAGATCCAACTTGGTAAAATAAATTGCTCCATGTAATTCATCCAATAATTCATCAATCACAGGAATGGGAAATTTATCTTTAATGGTGAGCTTATTAAGCTCCCTATAATCCCGACACATTCGCCATGATCCATCCTTCTTGTGTACCAATACTACAGGAGCAGAGAAAGAACTTTGACTAGGTTGAATTATACCCGCCTCTAACATTTCTGCAATCATGCGTTCAATTTCGCTCTTTTGGAAGTAAGGATATCTATAAGGCCGGATGTTTGGAGGAACACTTCCTCGAATCAAATGAATAGCATGATCATGATCACGAATAGGTGGGAGTCCTTTGGGAGTTTCAAACACCTTGGAATGATTGTCCAAGACTTGTTGGAGATCTGCAGAAATAGATGATTTTGATGTCGGAACTTCTAGTGAGCATAATTGTGCAATTACGCCTCGTTGTTCTTTCTTTAGAAACTTTGTCATGACATTAGAGCTTATTATCCTTCCCGGCTTCCCTTCAATACCCCGTAATTCGACTTCCTTTCCTTCTGAAAAAAATTTCAAGAAAAGTTCTTGAAAATTAAAAGCTATCGTCCCCAAAGATTGTAACCATTGTACTCCTAGTACAACATCCGCACCTCCCATAGGAATGGAAAGCATTGGACTAGTCAATACATATTCCCCCATGGTTAGCTTGATATTATGGCATTTTCCAGAGTAATTTATAGTTCCTCCATTTGAAACCATCACTTGACATTCTGGTGCTGGGTATAGGAAACAATTTAATTCCTTGGCTACCTTACAATGAATAAAATTATGGGTGCTACCTGAATCAATCAACACTATTACCTTTTCTTCTTGATTTGTCCTTGTATCTTGAGAGTTTGAGGAGTGGTAATTCCTGCCAGTGCATTACACGATATGGTCGGATTCATTTCTTCCTCTTCTAGGGTTGGTTCCCGGTGTATATCCTCTTCTTGTTCATTTTCTTCTTCCTCTTCACAATCTATGTAAAATAATTTCTTCTCAGCACACTTATGACCTTTAGTGTATTTTCTATCACAACTGTAGCAAAGCCCTTTTGCTCTTTTTTCTTCCAATTGTTTTGGTGTCAACCTTGTAGGTTGTGGAAATCTAGATGTAGCAACACTTCCTTCTTTATAGAATTGAGTGGTAGGCTTCCTTGTCGCCATAACTTTACATTCAACTTTTCTTGCCAACCTGAATGCCTTCTCCAATGAATCAGGTTCCAGAACGCGAACTTCATGTTGGATGTTATCCCTTAAAGTGCCTATGAAGAGATCAATCCTGTGTTCCTCTGGAATATCAGTTACCCTTATATTCAATTTTTGGAAGTCCTCAATGTGCTGCCCCACTAAAACCCTTTGTTTGAGATTTATCAATTGGCTAAAGAAGGTGTTGCTCTTTGTATCCTCATAATGTGCTATCATTTCCTCCGTAAAAATTGACCAAGTGACAATTTTTTTACAGGAGAAAAGCCATCGATACCATACAAATGTATTTTGTTCTAAATGTAAAGTTGCAATGCGTACCTTTTGTGTGTTTTTCACGTTATGGAGATCAAAATATTGCTCCATCTGTAGTATCCATGTTACAGGATCCTTTCCATCAAACTTCCCCATATCCATTTTTGGAATATGGTGGTTCTTCCCGCCAACATTAGAGTTTATGAAATCATGATTAACATTTATTTTGTTCTCATCATGAGGTTCTTCTACTATATTTCCACCATTAGGAATCATTTCTTGTTTTAAGCTTGCCATCAAGCCTTCCATGTATGCTTTTAGATCATTCTTCATGTTTTCCATGTTGTCTTTCATGTCATCCATCTTAGCTTCCATGCCCACTTTCATGCCATCCATCTTAGCTTCCAAACCATTCATCTTAGCTTCCACGCCTTTCTTCAAACCATCCATCTTAGTTTCCATGCCTTTCTTCAAAACTTCCATTTCATTTTTTGTTGTTCTTTGCGAGAGCGAAATTTGTTGCACTTGCTCTTGTAATTTTGATATGTCATGTTGCCATTCTTCGTCTTCATGAGTCACAATAGAGCCTTCTAAAGGCTTAATGGGAGTTGAATTCTTTTTAGGGGCCATTTTAGAATCCAATACTGATATCTATTCTACAATATTCCCTTGGAATCAATTCAACTTGATTCTTCAAACAAGACTTATGCAATTCGGAAAAAAATACACACCTTTTACTTGATTTTTAGGAGATCTGTATTGAAATTGAATTATCTCTGTAATTGAGAATCTTCAATATCTGAAATTCACTGCTGTAGTAGCCTTATGAACTGTCTTTCAAATGCCACAGGTATGATTTGATTTGGATTCTTCAAGACAAATTTATTTCCAATCTCCCACAATGACCCAATTTTGGACTGGTTCAGTAGAGCGAACTTGTACGACTTGCCACGTGTCACTTTTTTGTCCTTCGTCTCTAAAATTGATAGCCAAGAAACTGCAATCCGTGTACTTGCAACCACTTTTTACGGCACTCCAATCCGATGCCCAGAGAGAGAGTTATTGAACTTTTCCCACGATCATCTCTTTGAGATGAAATTCAGGAGCCTGAAAAAGCACTACCTTCCACAGATCATATCTCCAAAAATATTGCGAACCAAGCTCTGAAATTTTTTGACGAATTTCCTCAGGATTTCAGCTTCGCACCATATGAATTTCAGACTCTGAACCTTCGTACAAAAAACTTTATAGCGCAAATTCCACGATGACCTGTTTATGAGCCTGAAAAAATACCTAACTTCCACAGATGATATCTCCTCAAATATTGCGAACCAAGATCTGAAATTTTTAGACAAACTTCCTCAAGATTTCAGCTTCGCACCCTAAAAATTTCAGCTTCTGAAGCTTCGTAGAAAAAAAGTTATAGCGAAAATTCCACGATGACCTGTTTGGAGCAGCGAAACCCTAGAATCCAAAGCTCCGATACCAAATGTTGTGTAACCAGCTCCAAAAATAGAAGAAAAGAGATATCAACGCCTTATAAATGAGCCACTTCAAGGGGGAAACCTCCAATACATTACATAAATGAACAATTCTTGGATGATACAATTTACAAAACCTCCTTTCTATATATAGGAGTCCATGGGGCCATAATGTAATCCTAGTGGCCACAATGTAATCCTAGCCGACCTAACAATAATAATTTAAGGGCACAATAATAACAAAATGGGGGTTACAAGGGTTCAATAATAACAATAAGGGGGTTACACTAACAATAATAAGGGACTATACTAGTGATATAGGGACCTAACACGGTGGGGCTCGACAATTCGGTTGAATAGTTTAAAGTTGTTTTGTTTTTAAAACAGAATAGAGTCGTTTTTTTTATACACAACAGTGTGAAATAGAAAATACAAAGCAGCGTATTTTTCAGAGAGAGACAGAGTGTTTTATTTTGAGAGACAGGAAGGTGTTCCCTATGCACTGTGTTGTAACAGAAGTCACGTTTTTAATCCCTCTACTAGAGGAAGAACTTGTAACAATTTTTTTATGGAATAAAAGTTTGTTTACTGAGTTGAAACTCTGTTTCCTGTGAGTGAAATTTTATTAATTTCTCTGTGTTATAGAGGGGAGTTTATTCTCTCCATTGTTATTCTGGAATTTTCAATATTCCAACATGGTATCAGAGCTAGTCCAGGCTCTTTGAAGATCAAAGAAGTTGAAGGAAAGGAGTTCTTTGTTACAGCAACTTCTCCAGCAGTGTGAAGACTCAGCCAAAAAAAATCGAAAGGTATTTCTCTATACATTTTTTGAGTTACTGTTGCAGAATAGTCAGTCATTTTAAACACACAGTCAAGTGTTTTTTGAATCATAGTTAAGAGTGCAGAATGGCTGGAGCCAGCACTGGTATGGGTATGGGAAATATCCATCTCCCAATGTTTAATGGGAAAAATTATGACTACTGGTCAATAACTATGAGAGCATTATTTGTCTCCCAAGACTTATGGGAATTTTTTGAGGATGGCTTTGAAGAGCCAACAGATGAAGAAGAGTTTGAGATGTTAACTCAGGCAGGAAGAGAACTGCTGAAGAGCAATAAGAAGAAAGACTCCAAAGATCTCTTCTTTTTGTATCAAGCAGTGCATGAGAGTGTGTTTCCAAGGATAGCAGTAGCCAAGAGATTCAGAGAAGCATGGGAAACTCTCAAGACAACCTATCAAGGCATGGAGAAAGTGAAGACAACAAAACTTCAGTTACTAAGGAGAGATTTTGAGACTCTCTGTATGAAAGATTCAGATACTATTGACTCATTCTTCACTCATGTGATTGGAGTGGTCACACAAATAAGATCTCATGGAGAGACTCTTGAAGATAAGAGGATTGTTGAAAAACTCTTAAGAATTTTACCCTCAAGATTTGATGTGATTGTCACCACCATAGAGGAGACTAGGGATCTCACAAAGTTTTCAGTGGATGAACTTCATGCATCACTGATGACTAATGAACAGAGATTGGGTAGGAGTGAAAACTCATCTCCAGATCATGCCTTTAAGACCCAGATGCCTTTCGGAAGAGGAAGAGGCAGAAGCCAAAATAAAGGTGGAAGGAACAACCCTTCACATTCACATGAAAGGTGCAACAGTCAAAATCACAGCCACAGCCAAGGCAGCAGCCAACAAAGTGGTCAGTAGAATGGTCAAGGACAAAGGTATGATAAGTCCAATGTCCAATGTTACCATTGTAAAAAATATGGTCATTATGCTAATGAATGTAGAAAGAAGCAGCAAGAAATGAGAAAAAGAACTAGTGCAAATTTCACTAGAGAAAATATCAGTCAAAATAATTTGTTTTTAGCTTGTAATATGGCAGAAGAAAAGAATGAGGATTTATGGTTTCTAGACTCCAGTTGTAGTAACCATATGACAGGAAAAATATCAATGTTTTCTATGTTAGATGAGAGTGTGCAGTCACAAGTCACACTAGGAACTGATAGCAAAGTTTCTGTTATGGGAAAAGGAGATGTAAATGTCTTAACAAGATTAGGTGCAAAGAAATCCATAGCAGATATTTATTATGTTCCAGGAATGAAGTGTAACCTCTTAAGTATTGGACAGCTTGTCCATAAGGGGTATACATTTTTCTTTGAAGATGATGTTTGTACCATCATGGACAAACCACCCAGCAAACAGTGTATTGCTGAAGTAAAGATGACAAGGAACATGATGTTCCCTCTCAGAATGAGAGCAGATCTGAATGGTGAAGAGAAAGTAGCAGTGGCACAAGAGGCTTTCCAAAGCGAACCAAAAGATGATAATTGGTTATGGCACTCGAGATTTGGACATCTCAAATTTGGAGGTCTTAATTTGTTGAAAAGGAAAGAAATGGTAAGAGGTCTACCATTGATAGAGAAACCAAACAACCTTTGTGAAGGTTGTATCTTGGGGAAACAACACAGAGAAAGTTTTCCTTCCGGGGAAAGCATAAGGGCAAAAGCACCCTTAGAAATTGTCCACTCAGATGTATGTGGACCGATGCAGACTCCATCGCTTGCTAGCAGCCACTATGTGTTAACATTCATAGATGATTTTACAAGAAAAACTTGGGTTTACTTTTTGAAAAACAAAAGTGAAGTGTTTGAAAATTTTTGCAATTTCAAAGCACTTGTTGAGAACCAGAGTAGGCTGCACATCAAAGTCCTAAGGACTGATAGAGGAGGTGAGTATATCTCTAAATATTTTGTACGTTTTTGTAGAGAAAATGGAATCAATAAGTAGTTTACAACTAGATATACTCCGCAGCAAAATGGAGTGGCCGAAAGGAAGAATAGAACCATAATGGACATGGCAAGAAGCATGTTAAAGGCAAAGCAATTGCCTAATGATTATTGGGATGAAGTTGTACATTGTGCAGCGTACATCTTGAATAGGTGCCCTACAAAAGAAGAAATGAACAAAGTGTCGGAGGAGGCATGGAGTGGCACAAAGCAAAGTGTCACACACATGAAGGTTTTTGGATGTGTGGCTTATGCACACATTCCGGATCAGCTAAGGAAGAAGTTGGACAGCAAGGGGGAGAAATGTATTTTCATTGGATACAGTGAGGAATCCAAGGCATACAGGTTATATAACCCATCCACCAAGAAGTTTATTGTGAGAAGAGATGTTCAGTTTATTGAAGAGGAAGCTTGGGATGGAAGCATAGAAAAAACAATGAATGTTAAACACTGTTTATCTCATGATGAAAATAATGATGAGTTGGCTGAAATACATCCCCAAATAGCAACACCAACAAAAGAGCAGCAGAGTACACCCTTGAGGAGAAATGACAGTGCTTCTCCAAGCACACCACAAGGAGGAAATTCAAGTGCTTCTTCAAGCATTTGTACATCTAATGAAAAAGGTAAGAAATTCAGAAGTTTGAAAGATATTTATGAAAAAGATATAGCAAATGAAGGTATCAATTCTTTGTTTGCTTTATATTGTCATGTTGATGATCCTGTTCATTTCGAAGAAGCTATCAAGAATGAGAAATGGATAGAAGCTATGGATGAGGAGATAAATGCCATAGAAAGAAACAAGACTTGGGATTTAGTTGAACTCCCAAAAGGTAAAGATGTCATTGGAGTTAAATGGGTCTACAAGACCAAGAGTAATGCTGAAGGCAAAATAGAGAGACACAAGGCAAGAACTGTGGTCAAAGGTTATAAGCAGAAGCATGGGATAGATTATGAGGAAACTTTCGCACCCGTTGCTAGAATGGAAACCGTGAGAGCAGTGTTGTCCATAACAGCACAAAACAAGTGGAAAGTTTACCAAATGGACGTGAATTCAACATTCCTAAATGGAGTGTTAATGGAAGAGGTTTAAATTGAACAACCTCTCGGTTATGAAAAGAAAGGCCAAGAGCACAAAGTGTGTAAGTTGAAGAAAGCTCTTTATGGGCTGAAGCAAGCGCCAAGAGCGTGGTACAGTAGGATAGATTCATATCTACTGGAAAATGGTTTTGAAAAGTGTGAGGGAGAACCCACCCTCTACATCAAAGAAAAGGATGGTAAAATATTGATTGTAGTTTTGTATGTTGATGATGTTATTTTTACAGGTAATGATGATTACCTTATTGAACATTTTAAAACAGTCATGAAAGAAGAATTTGAAATGATTGACATGGGTTTGTTGATATACTTCTTAGGAATAGAAGTAGAACAAGATGAAAATGGGATTTTTATCTCACAGGCAAAGTATGTTAATGAGGTGCTTGAAAGATTTAACATGCAAGAAAGCAAAGCAGCGATCACTCCGACAGTGATGGGATTAAAACTCAGCAGAGAGGATAGCAGCAAGGATTTTGATCCTAGCTTATACAAGAGCATAGTTGGCAGCCTTATGTATTTGACTGCAACTAGGCCGGACATAATGCATGTTGTTAGTTTGATTTCCAGATTCATGGAAAAGCCGAAGGATGCACAATGGCAGGCAGCAAAAATAATTCTGAGGTATGTTAAAGGTACTAAAAGGTTTGGTATTTTATATACTGCTTCAGAATGTTCAGATTTAGTTGGATACACTAACAGTGATTGGGCTGGAAGTGTTGATGATCGGAAGAGTACTTTCGGTTATGTTTTTCACATGGGTTCAGGAGCCATCTCATGGGCTTCTAAGAAACAACCCATTGTAGCATTATCTACAGTAGAAGCAGAATATGTGGCAGCTACAGCAGCAGTGTGTCAAGCAGTTTGGATGAGAAAAATGTTGAGAAGTTTATGCCAAGAACAGGTAAAAGGGATAGTGATCTTTTGTGACAATAGCTCAGCTATTGCATTTTCTAGAAATTCAGTTTTTCATAAGAGGACAAAGCACATTGACACCAAGTTTCACTTCATACGTGAATTGGTTAACAATGGTGAGATAGTTTTGCAGCATTGCAGAACAGAGGATCATTTGCAAATATCCTCACAAAGCCACTAGCGCAGAAAAGCTTTGAACATTTCAGGAAATGCCTGGGTATGCAGTAAAACCCAGTAGTTGAAATTAAGGGGGAGTGTTGGAAATTAATTCCAACTGCTGAAGTCAATCAACAGTAATTGCAGAAGTGAAAGATTGCAGCACATTGAAGCCAAGGCTAAGGCGGTTGCCTGCAGTCTTGAACAAATTGCAAAAGAATTGAAAAGCTTCAAAGGTGTAGTACAGAACAGATGGGATTTGATCCCCTTGATATTTTATAAGGCGGTAGCCATTTTTCATTAACAACAGAGTTAATGGCCAAGACTCAAAGTCATGCCAACAGACAGAGCTTTGATTACAGATTGGAATAGGCTTTAAAGCCTTACCAATTTAAATCGGCGGAGTAATGGCAGAGGAGGTAAAACGCAAGAATATCTTGCAAAGTGTCTTGTTGATATGGTGAGTTCCGCGTGCGGAATGAACAAATATATATGTTGTATATATTTATAAAAAATCGCCCTCCCATAAAGCAAAAGGCCCGTGGGTCCCATAGACCACGCGGCGTTGTATATCATATTTGCGATGCGATCTCAAATCGCATGTCATATGTTTCCGCAATATGAATGTACCGACGAAAGTTGCGATGCGATGTCACGCCATCGCAAATCGTAACATCGCAAGTTTTGTTTGTTCCACCATATGTTTGATCGCACATATTTGTGATGCAATCACATCGCATATCGCATATCGCGCAGTCACAAGTTTATTTGATTTGTTTTGGTTGGGTGTTTGCGATCCGATCCCATCGCAATCGCAACATCGCAACTTTGCACAATGCGCGTTCAATGCGCTATGGCGGTGGGGCCCGACAAGTCGGTTGAATAGTTTAAAGTTGTTTTGTTTTTAAAACAGAATAGAGTCGTTTTTTTTATACACAGCAGTGCGAAATAGAAAATACAGAGCAGCGTATTTTTCAGAGAGAGACAGAGTGTTTTATTTTGAGAGACAGGAAGGTGTTCTCTGTGCACTGTGTTGTAGCAGCAGTCACGTTTTTAATCCCTCTGCTAGAGGAAGAACTTGTAACAATTTTTTTATGGAATAAAAGTTTGTTTACTGAGTTGAAACTCTATTTCCTGTGAGTGAAATTTTATTAATTTCTCTGTGTTATAGAGGGGAGTTTATTCTCTCCATTGTTATTCTGGAATTTTCAATATTCCAACAATGACGAAACACTTTCATTCCATTTGGATAAAGGAAAAATTGCGAGCTTTACGAAGGTCATGGATTTGTGGCAAGTTGCCATGAACTCTGTACCTAGCGGCTACCCCCCGGCTGCTAGGATTTTGGATAAGATTTATGGACACTTATGGGTCATTATTTTGTGAGCTTTTATCAGCGTTACCGTTCTGAGATTTTGCACCATGATGGGTGATCCGTAGCCTATGATGAAGTGGATTCCTTGTTTGTGAAGCCTTTCTATTTCAAATACCAAAAAACGTATAATGAGATAGTTTTCATTTGTTTGGGTATGGGTAACAAGACCAATGGAAATACTTCAAATAAAGTTTTAAAGCCAAAATTTAATCCAAGATAAATTGGGACTTTAATATCCAAACTACAAGTCTCTACTTTTATGGCTTTTTCAAAGTGACTAAATGGAAATGAAAATATAAAATTATTGCAATTGAAGCAAGACACTCAGTACTAATTGAAGTCAAATGTTTCAACCTTTTTACGAGCTCTTTGGTCTACTAGTTAGTGTTCTCTAAATTGGGAAGAGATACCAGATGTCCTTCAATACTCTTTATTCTTTTTTCCATGGCTTTCACTTGCGTTTGGTGATCATCCCACATGTGTATCATTTGTAAGCACTCTCACTATCAGATAAGTGAATGATGTAATATGGGAATTATTTTGAAGAAGCTGTAGAGAAACTTGAAAAAGTACTTATTAGATGTCAATAAACTAATCTTGCTTTAATTCATGAAAAATGTTTTGTCATGTTTAATGAAAGTATTATTTTCGAGCATCATATTTCCAACATTTGTATTAAAGTCGATTATACAAATATAGAGGTCATTACCAAAATTTTGGTACTAAAATCTCAAAGAGATGCAAGGAATTTTCTTGGATTTACCATAGGAGATTCATAAATAATTTCACAAAATAGATTTACTACTTTTTAAATTACTCATTTAAAACTTTAAATTTTATTAAGATTCTTCATGTCAACTAGCTTTTGATTCCTTAAAACAAAATCATTCTAAAGCACCTATTTTAAGAGGGCTAAATTGGTCCCTCTCATTCCATATCTCTATACATGTTTTAAATATAGCTCTAGGGGTTGTATTTCGCCAAAAAGACCAACAAAATCCTTATGCAATTTATTATATATGTAAAAATTTAACTCCTGCAGAGTTGAATTCTATAATTAGTTAAAATGAATTTTGAGTAGTAGTCCATGCCATCAATAAATTCAAGCATTATATCATTGGATATTAAACATTTTTCATAATTTTTCCATTATATATTTAATGAATAAACCTGTAACAGTAGAATTACTAGATAACTTTTATTATTACAAGAATTTATCATCACCCTATTGGATAAACTTGGAAAGGAGGAACACATTTGTTGACATTCTTTCCACGATCCAAATAGTTCCCAATGAGGATAGTTTTCATGATGAACATATTTTTGCAATTCCTACTAAATCTCTTTGGTTTGCAGATATTGCTAACTATTTGGAAATAGGAAAATTTCCACCACAATTATTATCCAAAGGAAAAAAACGGTTATCAGATTCAGTGCACCTTACTCTTGAATATAAGGAGAATTGTATTGAATTGGACCATATATAATCATCATAAGGTGTGTGCAATAATATGACTTACTAGACATATTAAAATCAAGCCATGATGATCCATGTGGAGGAGATTTAGTTGATAGAAGAGCTACATATAAAGTCCTTCTTTCTGGATATTATTTCCCTACCCTTTTTAAGTATGCCAAAGAATATGTCAAAATATGTGACAAATATCAGAGAATGGAGAGATCGGTTCAAAAAAATGAAATTCTCCTACAACCTCAGGTACTGATAGAGCCATTTGAAAAATGGGCTCTAGATTTTGTAGGTCCAGTTAATCCAACATCCAAGCAGAAAAATGTATATTCTTGTTTGTAACATGACTAAATGGGTATAAGCTAAATCTTTAAATTTTGCTACCGAAAATTTTTTTGTAACATTTGTTTTTAAGGATATATTCATGCATTTTAATGTCTCAAGAGAATTTTTACATATAATGGTGCACAATTTACATCCAAACTTGTTCGAAATATTGTGGAGTAGTATAAAATCAAGCATCAAAATTCTACTCCATATCATCCACAAGTTAATAGACAAGTGGAGTCAACAAATAAACTTGTTAAACCTATTTTGAACAAGACAATTCATCTACCTCGGAAAGATTTGGTAGATAGAATTCAAGAAGCACTTTGGGCATACTATACCACATGGAAAAATGCCACTAGACACACACCATATGAGCTTGGTTATGGAAAGCAAGTTTTACTTCTCATAGAATTCCAAGTGGAGACATTCAAAACAATAACAAGACTAAGACTAGATCTCTCCAAGGCCTTGAAGCAAAGGTTAGCTCAATTAAATTAAATGGATGAAATCATACAATATGCCATTCAAATAACTAATATCATTCAACAACAAACAACAACGTGGCATGGAAAATTCATTAAGATAAGGAAGTTCAAACTATGCGATTGGGCTCTCCTATTTGATTCAAGATTTAAAGATTTTCAAGGAAACTTTCAAATATTACGCTCATGCGAAATAGAAGCAGTATATGAGAATGGATTAGTTAGAATCAAAACTATTGATGAATAAGGAACGAATTTTCTTGTTAATGGGCATAAATTAAAACTATATCATAAGCCCTTAACAAGAGAAAAATTTATTCAAAATCTAAAACAAAATTCATAAATAAAGTTGGCAGAAAAAGGAGATCATTATCCCTTACCACCATTGTAATTTCTCTTCTTCAAAAAAATAAAAATAAAAGTATAGTTATGAAAACCAGGGTATTGACATAACTATGGAGAGAATCCTAATTGAAAACAAAGTTTTTGGCATTTATAATTCTCTCATTTTAAATTTCTTGCAAATTTGAAATCATATTTTCAGCATGAAGACTTTATTTTTGTATAAATGCCAAAGGCGTTATTAGCATCAACATCATAAAACTATCTTCCAGAGATCTACATCAAATTTTTAGTGTAAAAGTTCAATATTTTTCAATCTGCTAATTTTTTGTAGCCAAAGGAATTTTTAGTAGCCATTCAGTTTCACAAAAAAATCAAGTAGGAAACTCAACAATCCAACCTCAACATCAATAACTGCAACTTCAAGGAACTTGTTTCAAAATTCCTGAAAGGTAATAGAGGTAAACATTTAATTTTTTTTATTAAACTTGTTTCAAAATTCCTGAAAGGTAATAGAGGTAAACATTTAGTTTTTTTTATTAAAGTAAAACTATACAACATATAATATTTGGACATATAGTTTGACCTAAGCACAAAAAGGCCAAATATAAAAATCCTCCTCCCTAATAAATGATATAAAAAACACTATGTATTTCTTTGATTCCTATATCATTTCATATCTGACTCCATTTACAAGTCATTAAAAACAATCCCAGAATATTAATTATGATAACGTCACTGATTTTATCATTGGATCAAATGATAATTAAGGGATTAGATAGTTCCATTATTATTCTACCACTACCATTATTACTCATAGTTTGTCACATTTCCAATATCCATCCACTTTTGATGTTAACCTTGTTATCTTTTGCATTCAAAACCATTTCACCACCCTTAGCATTGACTGAAAGAGATTCTCAAAGATAAAGAATTCTAAACATTGAACATGGCCATTGTTGTTACGGTTGATCCAATAGGTAGGAAATTTCTTGAGGCTTATCCTAAATGTAGAAGGAAACTAAAGAAATTCAGGTGGCTTAAGTTCCTTGAAAAAAATCAAGGACAGGATGTGGAGGTGATCAGTGATTTTTCAAGATAATTTGATGGCGTTGAGGCTGAAATTCGCGATATCAGATTGAAGGTGATAGATTTTTTTTTTGAAAAATCCATTGAGCTATCGAAATTGGGAGAAAATTTATGTAAGTGCCAAAGGTTCAAAGATGAGTCATGGAAAATACTGCTTAAAGATCCTAAAATGGAAACTGCAATTTGGACAAAAGGAATATTAGTTACTGCATTAAAAAATAAATGGAGGAACCTCTACATTCTCCAGAAATTCATTACATGTGAAGGAAGGTATGAGATGGTTTTCTTCCACCACATTAGGATTCTCATTCATTTTCAGAAAGGTAGAGGAATTAATATGGTCCATTTCTTGATTAATGGTCTGAAGAAAATGGATTTTAATATACAAAAGAATTCAATAGGTACAGATAGAAGTATTTATCTCTTTGTATTGTAAAAAATTTGTTTGAGGAAGAATTGAGGCTTCAAAATGATACTTGGGAATATGTTTCTTAAAATTAAGTGTTTAAGGAAGCATATGAAGATATAATTAACCAAGGACCTAAACACACACACTATCGGTCTAGGGTTTCTATTGAAAAAGCTCCAAACATTAAGCTTACAAATAATACAAAAGTAATGGAAATCCTAGTCCATGAATTAGAGGAAATTTCACTTGTGGAACCTAAAGATCCTTTAGAAATCTCATTGCAAAAGTTTTTGAATGTCCCTGTGAATAATGAAACCCAAATTCTCAACTATTTAAAACGGTGATCTTGTCTATGTTGATAGCAACTCGAGAACACACATATTTGGCTACCCCTGATGGTCTTTTGGCCCTGACGTGAAGCTATGGGGGGGTTAACAGGCAGAGAGGGAGAGGCTGGTCCAAAAGTGGTGACGTGCTCAACTGGGGAGCACGCAGTAGAGAAACACAGAGAGGGGGTGCACAACAGAGAGTAATGCAGCAGGGGGGCGTGCAGAAGGGGGCACACAGCGAAAGAGCCTACCTCAGAAAGCACAGAGCAGGATGAATCTGAAGAAGCGGGGAATTCCTGAGGGAGGCGATCAGCCAGGGGGGACGTTGCGCAGAGTGTGCAGCCTGGAGAGAATCAGCGAGAGAGGCTCCTGACAGGCTAGCACCAGTAAGGTGGCACGAGAGAGGGAGAGCGCGCAGTAGGGGGAATGCGCATGGAAATTGAGGCAGCAACAAAATGGCAGGGGAAGAGGTGGAGAAGGTTCTGGAGGCCAACTAGATCAGCATAGGGATGACAGAATGAGGATAGAGCACACCTTTTGAAGACCTATGGCACAAGTGCTGATGTTGTGCAAACTTTTGGCGTTGTCGCATATGCGAGTTGGGACAATTCACTTGGGGTTGCATATGATTCAAGGTATGGCATAATAAAAAGTGCATCAGAGTGCCCATGTAAATGATTGCTGAGAGGAGGTTCCACATCAGGTTAAAGCTGGCGTGCAGGACTTCGTCAGCCTATGCATGGGAAAAACTAGTTTCGCACGTTCACGTCATGTCACCTGCATCCACGAAAGGCTGATCCTTTTGGAGGAGAGTTTGGCATTCCTCACGTAAGGTTTCATCCCTAGTCTGAGAGAAGTTAGAGTGATATAGCGTTGAATGGCTATCCACTCCTTTGTTGGCCAGGAGATCAGCTACTGTGTTTTCCTTTCAACGCACATGGTGGAAGGTGATGGCCCTATAGTGTTGTAGCATATGTTCCAGGAAATTAAGATGGTTGGAAAGCCTTTATCTGGTAGAAAAATTTGAGGGGGAAGTGCCAAGAAGAATGTGGGTGGCCGCTTGAATGATGTGTTGCGAGTCTCCCTCCATTTCCAATGGAAAGAAGTTGAGCTCAAAGCCTCTCGAAATACCCTGGATGAGCCCCTCTAGCTCCGTGGAGTTGTTGTTGTCCCACCCTAGGTTTCCATAGTATGCATGTAGGGGTTTTCCATGAGAACCTTTGAAGATACCCCCAAATCCTACTTCCCATGGGTTGCCATCGGAGGCTACATCGAAGTTGCATTTGAAGAAACTAGCCGGGGGGTTCCATTGTTCAGGTGCACGGATTATGCCTATGATCGAGGAGGGGTTTTCCATTGGGGGCTTGATGCATATGTGCCACTTGTTCCAAATGGTGTATTCAATAGTGGTTGTCAGGAGGTCATCCTTCCCCAAGTGATTCATGGCAATAGTTTCTTCTAAGTTGTTGTGTATCTTGGCCTAGATTTGCTCTTGATTTGAGGTTGTGTCTTTAAAGATCCTATTGTTTCTTTCTTTCCAAAGATTCTAGATGAGTAGAACTGGAATCAGGTACCGGAGATGATTTAGAAGGTTGCTTGGAGTATGGGTTATCTTGCCATTTGCTGATGGTATTGGTGATGTTACCCTTGCCTCGATTGGATCCTCTGCATAGAATTTCAATCCTACCAAAAGGTGTTGGATATGGGGCAGAGGTACAGTAGATGATCAATGGTTTCGATGTCGTTGTGACATAGGGGGCACCTCACATGACCCACAAAACACAGCTTCAAAATATTCTCCCATGTGAGGATGTGTCTTTTACTGAGAAACCATAATAAAGTAGCTACTTTGGGCTAGAGCTTGGTAGACCATATCTTCTTCCATATATGATTGTGGGGCCAGGGTTCGGCTGTTGTAATAGATGATAGGATTCCTTGGTCGAGTAGTTACCACTTGGACTATGGCCCCAATGAAGAATGTCTAGCCCATGCTAAGTTCTGATTCTTCTTTTTGTTGTTTATTCCTCCCAAATATCTCAGTGATGCTCATTGTTCCAGCCTACCTGTCATCTATCTGTGCACAACCAAGTCTTGTAACCTTGAGTTGTTTCATTGGTCCAAAAGTATTGGACGCAATTTTTTTCTCTTGCCTGTAGGACTATGCTCTAGAAGGGCCGATGGAAGATAAAGTATATATTGGGAATTTTCTGCCATGAATCCTCCAAGAGTCTCGCTTGAGTACCACTACACAGTTCCTAGAAGCTATGGGTTTGGATCAACTATTTTTGTTGGCTGGCTGCATTCTAGATTTGGGATCCTCTAGGATCAATGTTGAATCTGATTAGTTTTTCCCTGGGCTAATTACCTGCATATTTGGCATCCCATAGGGTTTCCCATGGTATGTGAGGGTTGGATACCCATTTACACCATATACTAATGCCCACGATGCTGTTTATATGCTCTAGATCTCTCAATCCCAATCCTCCCTGCGCTTTTGTTGTACAGAACTCTTTCCATTTGACTAGTGCCCATTTGTTTCTGTCTTTGGTTCCCCCCCAAAGGAAGGTTCTTTGCATATTGTGAATCGCTTTGAGGACCCATTTTGGTGCTACTAGAATATAAAAGAGGTATATGGGTGGGGATTGAAGTACAGATTTGATGAGAACTAAACATCCAACTATGTTGAGGGAGCGATGGGTCTAGTTGGACAATTTAGTCTCCATTCTATCCAACAGCTCTTTCCAGGAATATTGTTTGATATCTGAGTCCGTTAGAGGAGCTCCGAGGTATTTGGATGATAGAGATGTTATGGTGAAGCCCGAGATGCAAGTTATGTTGCGTTGGGTGATAAGATGTTAGGTCCCTATATTACTAGTATAGTCCCTTATTGTTGTTAGTGTAACTCCCTTATTGTTATTTTTGTACCCGTATAACCCCCATATTGTTATTATTATGCCCTTCAATTATTATTGTTAGGTCGGCTAGGATTACATTGTGGCCCCATACTCCTATATATAGAAAGGAGGTTTTTTCATTTGTATCATCCATGAATTGTTCATTTATGTAATGTATTGGAGGTTTCCCCTTGAAGTGGCTGATTTCTAAGGCATTGATCTCTCCTTTCTTCTATTTTTGGAGCTGGTTTCACAACATTTGGTATCAGAGCTTTGGATTCTAGGGTTTCGCTGCTCCAAACATGTCATCGTGGAATTTTTGCTATAACCTTTTTATACAAAGGTTCAGAAGCTGAAATTTTTAGAGTATGAAGCCGACATCCTGAGGAACATCTTCGCAAAATTTCAGATCTTGATTCGTAATATTTTCGGATATATGGTCTGTGAAAGTTAGGTCTTTTGCAGGCTCCCGAATTTCATCTCAAAGAGGTGATTGTGGGAAAATATTCATAACTCTCTCTCTGAGCATCAGATTGGAATTCTGTAAAATGTGGCCATAAATACACGGATTGTAGTTTCCTTTCGATCAATTTCAGAGCGTAAGAAGGAAAAAATGACACATGGCAAGCCCAACAAGTTTTCTCTACTGAACTAGTTCATAATTAGGTCATCGTAGGAGATTGGGCACAACCTTGTCTTCAAGAATCCAAATCAGGTCAGACTTATGGCATTCGAAAGAGAATTCAGAGGGTTAACTCAGTGCCAAATTTCAGATATTGAAGATCTGAAATCACAAAGATAATTCAGTTTCAATATCGAGATCCTCAAAAGCAAGAAAAACGTGTGTATTTTTTTTTCGAATTGCATAAGTCTTGTGTAAAAAAAAAACAGTTTGAAGTGATTCCAGGGGCCTATTGACCATATATTTTAGTATTGGGTTCTAAAATACCTCCTAAAAAGAATTCAACACCCATTAAGTCCTCAGAGCACTCTACTATGACTCATGAAGATGAAGAATTGCAACATGATCTATCAAAATTACTAGAGCAAGTGCACCAAATTTCGCTCTCGCAGAGAGCAACAAAAAATGAAATGGAAGTTTTTAAGAAAGGGGTGGAAGTGAAGATGGATGGTTTAAAGAATAATATGGATGGTTTGAAGAAAGGTGTGGAAGCTAAGATGGATGGCATGGAAGCTGGCATGGAAGCTAAGATGGATGACATGGAAGGAATAATGAAAGACAACATGGAAAACATGAAGAATGATCTAAAAGCAGACATGGAAGGTTTGACAAATTTGATACAAATTTGATACAAGAAATTTGATAGTAGAGGAAACTCATGATGAGAACAAAATAAATGTTAATCATGATTTCATAAACTCTAATGTTGGATGGAAGAACCACCATATTCCAAATATGGATATGAGGATGTTTGATGGCAAGGATTCCGTAACATGGATACTACAGACGAAGAAATATTTTGATCTCAATAAAATGTAAAACACACAAAAGGTACGCATTGCAACTTTACATTTAGAACAAAATACATTTTTATGGTATCGATGGCTTTTCTGTCATAAAAAAATTGTCACTTGGTCAATTTTTACAGAGGAAATGATAGCACATTATGAGGATACAAAGAGCAACACCTTCTTTAGCCAATTGATAAATCTCAAACAAAAGGGTTCAGTGCCAGAGCATATTGAGGACTTCCAAAAATTGAATATAAGGGTAATTGATATTCCAGAGGAAAACAAGATTAATGTCTTCATAGGGACTTTAAAGGATAACATCCAGCATGAAGTCTGCATTTGGGAACCTGATTCATTGGAGAAGGCATTCAGGTTGGCAAGAAAAATTGAATGTAAAATTATGGCGACAAGGAAGCCTACCATTGACATATATAAATATGGAAGTGTTGCTACTCCTAGACTTCCACAACCTACAAGGTTGACACCACAACAATTGGAAGAAAAAAGAGCAAAAGGGCATTGCTACAGTTGTGATATAAAATACACTAAAGGTCATAAGTGCACTGAGAAGAAATTATTTTACATAGATTGTGAAGAGGAGGAAGAAAATGAAGAAGAAACTTCAAAAGTAGAGGATATACACTAGGAAGAAACCCTAGAATAAGAAGAAATGAGTCCGACCATATAATGTAATGCATTGGCAGGAATTACCACTACTCAAACTCTCAATATAGAAGGACATATCAAGAAGAAAAAGGTAATAGTGTTGATTGATTCGGGTAGTACCCATAATTTTATTCATTGTAAGGTAGCCAAGGAATTGAATTGTTTCCTATACCCAGCACCAGAATGTCAAGTGATGGTTGCGAATGGAGGAACTATAAATTGCTCTAGAAAATGCCATAATATCAAGCTATCGATGGGGGAATATATATTGAATAGTCCAATGCTTTCAATCCCAATGGGATGTGTTGATGTTGTACTAGGAGTACAATGGTTACAATCTTTGGGGACAGTAGCTTTTAATTTTCAAGAACTTTTCTTGAATTTTTTTTCGAAAGGAAAGGAAATCGAATTACGGGGTATCACTCTAATGTCATGACAAAGCTTCTGAAGAAAGAACAATGGGGCGTAATTGCAAAATTATGCTCACTGGAATTTCCAACATCAAAGTCATCTATTTCTCCATATCTCCAAAAAGTCTTGGACAATCATTCCAAGGTGTTTGATACTCCCAAAGGACTCCCACCTATTCGTGGTCATGATCATGCTATTCATTTGATTCCAGGAAGTGTTCCTCCAAACATCAGGCCTTATAGATATCCTTATGTCCAAAAGAGCGAAATTGAACATATGATTGCAGAAATGTTAGAGGCTAGTATAATTAAACCTAGTCAAAGTTCTTTCTCTGCTCCTGTAGTATTGGTACACAAGAAGGATGGATCATGGCGCATGTGTCCAGATTGTAGGGAGCTCAATAAGATCACCATTAAACATAAATTTCCCATTCCTGTGATTTATGAATTATCGGATGAATTACATGGAGAAATTTATTTTACCAAGTTGGATCTTCGTTCAGGATATCATCAAATTAGAATGAAGACTGAAGATATTCCAAAAACAACATTTCAAATTCATGAGGGTCATTATGAATTTTTGGTCATGCCTTTTGGCCTTACCAATGCACCTTCTACATTTCAAGGGTTGATGAATTCCATTTTCAAACCCTTCCTTAGAAAATTTGTGCTAGTCTTTTTTGATGATATACTAATCTACAGTAGGTCTTGGAAGGATCATGTTGAACATGTTGACAGGGTGCTCAAACTATTGCAGGAGAAACAATTATATGCAAAAGCATCCAAATGTTTCTTTGGAGTACAAGAGGTGGAATATCTGGGTCATATTATATCCCACGAGGGTGTTAAAGTAGACCCTAACAAAATTAAAGCCGTTAAGGAATGGAAAGTCCCTAAGACAATAAAGCAGTTGCGAGGATTTCTCGGGTTAACAGGCTATTATCGTAAGTTTGTTAAGAATTATGGAAGAATAGCAGCACCTCTAACAACATTATTTAAGAAAGATGCATTTTCATGGACTCCTGAAGCAACTAAGGCCTTTGAACATCTTAAAGAGGCAATGTGCCTAGCACCGGTCTTAGCTACGCCAGACTTCACAAAAACCTTTATTGTGGAATGTGATGCCTCAGGAAATGGAATTGGTGTTGTTTTAATGCAAGAAGGAAGGCCCATTGCTTTTGAAAGTCGTCCAATCAAAGGAAAGTATTTACAGAAACCTATTTATGAGAAGGAAATGTTAGCAATACTGCATGCACTAAAGAAATGGCGAACTTACCTAATGGGAAGACACTTCAAGGTAAAAACTGATCATGATAGTCTTGAACACTTTTTGGAACAAAGACTATCTTCAGAAGAGCAGCAAAAATGGGTCACAAAGATGTTGGGTTATGAATTTGAAATAATCTACAAAAAAGGAAAACTTAATGTTGTTGTAGATGCACTCTCAAGAAATAATGAAGAGGTGGAAGCATTGCTTTGTGCCATTTCTATTATCCAACCAGATTGGATAACCGAAGCAAGAGATGAATGGAAGAAGGAAAAAGATGTATGGACACTCATTCAAAAGTTGCAGCAAGATCCTAGTACATCCGATACATTTAGTTGGAAAAATGATTCCTTATGGTACAAAGATCGCTTATATCTTTGTAAGGATTCCCAACTAAAACAAAATATTCTTCTGGAATTGCACACTTCTCCTTTAGGAGGACACTCGGGATTTTTAAAAACTTACCACAGGGTGAAGAAAGAATTTTTTTGGGATGGCCTTAAATCTGATATTCAAAAGTTTGTGATGGAATGTTTGGTTTGCTAGCAGAATAAAGTTGAGACAATTAAGACCCCGAGACTTCTACAACCTTTATCCATTCCAAGTCAACGTTGGGAGGAGATTTCAATGGATTTTATCACAGGCTTACCTAAGTCCGAAGGAAAGAGTGTCATCATGGTGGTAGTTGATAGACTTACCAAGTATGCACACTTTTGTGCATTATCTCATCCATTTAAAGCAAGTACAGTTGCTACTACATTTATGGATAGAATTCAAAAGCTACATGGAAGCCCAAGGGTTATTGTGAGCGACAAAGATCCCATTTTACTGGAAATTTTTGGACGGAGTTATTTTCTTGTTTGGGTACTCAATTAGCTCATAGCTCATCTTATCATCCTCAATATGATGGTCAAACTGAGATAGTAAATAAATGTTTGGAAGGATATCTTCGTTGTTTTGTATCTGATAAAAAAGCACAATGGGTCAAGTGGTTACCTCTCGCTGAATGGTGGTATAACACTTCCTTCCATACTGCAGCAAAAATGACCCCATTTATGGAATTTTATGGATATCATCCACCATCCATCACATCTTCTTTAAGGGAAAATGCTAGGGTTCAAGCAGTGGAGGATCACATCGAGCATCAACAAGAAGTTCTCCAACTCTTAAAGGATAACCTAAATTTGGCACAAAATCGAATGAAACAATAGGTAGATCAACATCACAGTGAGAGAATTTTTGATGTGGGAGACTGGGTATTTTTACGGCTACAACCATACAAACAAATGGCCCTCAAGAAAGCTAAGAAGGATAATAAATTATCGCCAAAGTACTATGGTCCTTACAAGGTTTTGCAAAAGATTGGTACTATGGAATAAAAATTGGAGCTTCCTGCTTCTTCGTGAGTGCATCTAGTTTCCCATGTTTCATGCTTAAAAAAGGTTATAGGGGAAAAACTTCTAGTTCAAACAATATTCCCAAAACTTGATGAGGAAGGAAAAACCATATTGGAACCTGAAGCAGTCATGGAAATAAGAACTCGACAACTACGAAATCGATCAATTTCAAAGTATCTCATTGAATGGAAGAACTCACCCACTGAAGATTCTATATGGGAGGATGAGAATTTCATACAAAAGCACCCAGAGCTACTCAAGCGTTGAGGACAACACTTTTTTTAAGGAGAGGAGCATGTTGGCTCCCTATATTACTAGTATAGTCCCTTATTGATGTTAGTGTAACCCCCTTATTGTTATTGTTGTAGCCCTGTAACCCCCATATTGTTATTATTGTGCCCTTCAATTATTATTGTTAGGTCGGCTAGGATTACATTGTGGGCCCACTGGGATTACATTGTGGCCCCATGGACTCCTATATATAGAAAGGAGGTTTTGTCATTTGTGTCATCCAAGAATTGTTCATTTATGTATGTATTGGAGGTTGCCCCCTCAAAGTGGTTGATTTCTAAGGCGTTGATCTCTCCTTCTATTTTTGGAGTTGGTTTCACAACATAAGAGGCGTATTAAAAAGGAATATTTGAAAATTTTCAGGGTTGAAAATAGTTCCAAAGGCTTCAGAGAAACAATCAAATAGGGTTCTGAGGGTTCAAGCTTCCTGTATAGAGGGGTGCCCCATTATCATATTGTCATCCACAAATTTCTGGTGGGAAATGGGGGGAGATTATGTAGAGGAATTCCTTGAAGTTTGTGTGAATGGATAAAACTCTTTATTAGGCGGACTAGACCCTTTTTCATAAGAATAAAGAGAGAGGGAGAGAGAGGGTCCCCTTGCCTTATACCTCTATAGGGGTTGAATGTTTCCGATGGAATGTCATTGACAAGAATAGAGATAAAGGGGGAGGATATCAGGATCATGATCCACCGAACCCAATTTTGGCTTAAGCCAAAGGCCAGTAGGATTTTCTTTATGCAGTTCCAACTAAGCTTGTCAAAGGCCTTGGATAGGTCAATTTTGAGGAGCATGCCTGGTTCTTTTGAGGTTTTTAAGGAGTGTATGACCTCATGGGTTAGGATGGTTCCATCAAGGATCTTCCTGCCCTCAACGTAGCCTGTTTTCTCTGGAGAAATGAGAATGGGAAGAAGCTGCTTCAATATATTAGCTATAACTTTGGAAATGATTTTATAAATTACATTGCAAAGTGCTATGGATCTGTACTTACTTGTAGTAGCAGCATTGTCTTCCTTTGGAATGAGAGTGAGGAAGGTTGTTTTGAGATCTGGAAAAATCCAGTGGGTCGTGCATGATTCCTCTACAATGCCCGAGACATCCTCTTTGATAGTGTCCAAAAAGAAATGAAAGAAGTTGGTGGTGAATCTGTCCGATCCAGGGATTTTCCCTTATTTTAATTGGGAAACCACTTTTTTGACCTCTTCCAGTGTTGTGGCTTTGAGCAACATCCTGTTATGATCCTCATTGACCAGCTTTGGGATGTGTTGTGTGATTTTTCCTATGGCCTCCTTTCAGTGGATATTGGGTTCTTTGAGGATGTCCTTGAAGTGATTGCGCAGTTCCTCAGTGATGTCCTCATGTTTTTCCATACGCTCCTCATTCTGATTTTTGAGGATTGTGATTCTATTGTGCATCCTGTGTTGGATGGTGGAGCGATGAAAGAATTTTGTGTTTCTTTATCCATCCTTAAGCCAACATATCCAGGATTTATGTTTCCATAGGATCTCTTCTTGGCTTCTTCTCTCTTCCAGTTGGGTTGTTAGGGATTTTCCCTTGTTCTTTGAGTCTCCTGATCATCTTAACGGTATGATATTTTGTTGGAGTTGCTTCATTTTATCTTCCAGATCTCTTTGGTCTTTAAAGATGTTGCTGAAGGTGGTCTTGTTCCATAATCTCAGTTTCCCCTTGAGCATCTTCAATTTTTGTTGGAACTGATACATTTTTGTGCCCAAGGGTGGTGTGAGGGAGACCCACCAATATGATACAAGGTCTTTGAACCCTGGATGTTTCAGCCAAAAATGTTCAAAGCGAAAAGGTTTTGGGGCGGCTGTACCCGGTCTGAGCCATTGGAGCTGTATCGGCCAATGGTCATAGCTAGAGGCTGGGATGATGGTGGTTGCGAGCTCTCCTCCTAGGTGAATGAAGTCTTCCGAGATAAGGAAGCAATCTAGTATAGAAGTGATTTTATCACCTCTTCTGTTATTGCAAGTGAAGATGTCGTTGGATGTTTGGAGATCTATGAAGTGATTATCGTGGATGAAGTTCTTGAATTTGGTGTTGTCCATTTCAAGTTGAGGTCTTCCTCCTTTTTTTTCCTAAAGGATTTTTATCATGTTGAAGTCTCCTCCAATCAGCTAAAAAGGGTGAGTACGCTAGTTTTTGAGATCTGCAATGTTGTCAAGAAGCTATGTTTTTTGTTGGAGAGGCTGGGGGAAGTAGAAATTCGTGAGATGTTCATGAATGTTAGTTCCAATCAATTAAAGGAAGCTTGAATGAAGTGTTGATTGGCTTGAATGTTCTCTAGAGTAATAAAGTAGGGATTCCAGATGATTGCAAGGCCTCCCGAAGCCCCATTAGCTTCCACTACTAGGGTATTGCATCCTTTCCATATTCTTTTGAATATTGTGTCCAGAGTGGAGTTGGAGCATTTGGTTTCTTGCATGAAGAAGATTGTGGGGTTTTCCTCAGTAATTATTTTCTGGATTAACCTCTGCTTAGAGGGACTATTTAACCCTCTAATATTCCATGAGATGATCTTCATTGAGGGGGATTGAGGACTACAGAGTAGAACTTGGTCATCTTGGAGTATCTCCCTGATTCTACTAGCTCTTTGCCTACGATAAAAGTTCACTGCAAATCTGTTTTTATTCCTTGTTTTCATAATTCTTTTAGAATGAGTTTGGTGTTCAGGAGCATACCTCCTTCAATGCCAAGGGATGGAATCTGTTGAGCTCTAGTAAGGACTTTCTCCAACTTCTGGATCTAGTGCAAAGGAATTGAGATAAAGTCTTTCTGCTTGCATGCTTCTTCTAACCCCATGAGATCAAGGTCCTCATAGTCAATGCTCTCTGGTTCTTCTTCCATTGCTTCTGGGGTTGAGTCAAGCACTGCGCCTTTATCTTCTTCTTCTTTTTTCTAAGTTTTCCCCTGCTTGCGTAGAGGACTCGAGAATTAGAAAGGCTTCTGGTTGGATTTTGGCTTATTGGGTTGTTAAGGTATGGGGATTCTCCTCCGAGGGTTGCTCCGAGTCTCTTGGAGGTTCATTCTCATTCTCATTCAGTTGAGCTAGGGCATCAAAGATATTGCTTGATGCTAGAGCTCTTTTGTTCTAGTTCGTGTTTGACTTCATGGTGTCCCTTTTCCATCCAGCGAACTTCGTGAACCCTTCATTATCTTGGTCTGTTGAGTCATTGTTCAGTGCAACTCTTTGATTTAGGGGGAAATCTCTGAATAGGTTCCCATGTTGGTGACACTTCCGGCATATAAATGGTACATGTTTATAATCTTCTGTTTGAATCCATTCATAATCATCATGGAGTAGGCTTACCTCATCAGGGAGAGACTCTACAATGTTCATGTAGACAGAGATCCTTGTGTAGGTTGCATGTCTGTTGATCTTTGTCTCCTCCACAATTTTAATGAATTCTCCAAGATCATTGCCTATGTCTTGAAGGGTTAGCTCGTCTCAATAGCCCCGGGGAAGGGTGTAGAGCCTGAACCAGACAAGAGCCCAAGTGAAATATTTCTTGTCTAGGTTGAAGCATTCTATCGAGTTTCACAGTTTTAGACTCACGGAATTAAAAAAGTATGGCCTGCCATCCATGATCTGGTTTTCTTCTTCGGTGACGATTAAGATCGCATTTAAGAAGTGCTTGGAACATAGTTGTAGATCGACATGGCCCTTGGGCTTCCATTTGGAGGCGATTCATCCTAGGAGGAATTTTTCTGTGGGCCAGAAACCCATGAACTTGCCTATCAGTGCATGATCTTTCATGTATTGGATTTTTTCATTTATTTGGTGAGAAAGGAGCTCGATCTTGGTTCTTGTAGTGGCCTTGGGTATGCATGTGGAAGATGTGACCATTTTTGCTTATGCTGCTGCTGTAGATGTCAGTTTCGTCGTGGGAGATGGCCCAATTAGGTCAGTGAGCAGGCCATAGTTTTGCTGACGATCGTTGTCAGCCCCTGCCACCGCTCCAATGGAAGGCGAACCAGAGGAGGAGGGAGCACCCGTCCCCCCGCTATTGTCTGTCATGAGGGAGCTTATCTACACTCCAAGAGTATGAGAGGGTCCCAAGTCTGGGGACGAAGGTCTTCCAGGGGCAGCATGCTTAGAAGACAACAAACCCTAGGTCATGGCTGCGATGTTCCTTCAGCTCAACATTTTCAATTGGGTTTCTAATATTAGTGCTATGGTGTATAATCCTTTGGATTTATAATAAAAATCACAATGGTTATTTTATTTCATTGGATTTATAATATTAATCACTTGAGTTTATAATATTATTAATCTCTTAGTTTTATAAATCCCTAGGGTTATAATTTTAAGTTTTACAATCATAGGTTTTATAACGTTAACCCTAGGGTTTTTAATCCCCTAGGTTTATAATAGTAATCCTACGGTTTATAAGCCCTTCAGTTTATAACATAAATTTTAAGGCTTAATATTATTCACTTGGGTTTATTATCCCCTAGGTTTATAATATTAATCCCTCGGGCTTATTAATCCCTTGAGATTATAATAATATTTGTCCCTTGGATTTATTAATCCCTTAATTTTATAATATTAATAAGAATTTGGGTTTATTAATCCTTACGGTTTATAATATGAATCCCTTAGGTTTTTAAAATTACTTTGATTCATTTTATTAATATCTTGGTTATGATATTAATCCCTTCAGTTTAGAATATTAAAAAGCCTCTTAATTTATTAATCTCCTAGATTTATAATATTTATAATTCCTTGGGTTTCTAAAATCCCTTGAGTAGAGATTAATTATATTATATATCATTTTAATAAAAATATATATTTTTAATAATATTAATATATTATAATAATATAACTTATTATTATTATTATTACCTTCTATTTATGAGATTAATTCTTTGATTTTATATTAATATTAATATTATAAACCCAAAAAATTAATATTATAATAATTATAGTATATATAATTATATTATATTTCCCTTTAATATATAATATATATTTAATTTTATTAATATATTATAATAATATAATATATTATTTTATATTATTAATATAAGAATAAAAATATTATTATAATATTATTAATGTAAGAATAAACATATTATTATAATATTATTTTAATATAATTTTTATTTTTTAAGTAGAGATTTCATTTTATTATAGAAAAATGATGAGTACAATCGTTTGTGAGCTTGAATGTGTTAGTCATCAGTAATTTTTACCTGTTTAGATGACTAAATGATTATCCCAAGGTTTCTAGAAACAAATTTCATAGACATTGTGAGTTCTAGAAATCTCACTGCCTTCATTATCCTTAAGATATTTTTTCACTATTTTCATCATTTCATCCTATTTAGCTTTTCCTACCAATCTCAGAATACCCATTAAGAGCCCATGTCACCCATTTTATGTATATCTTGTCACCTTTGACCCAAATCCCCTGTTTTTGTTTCACCTAAAAATCCCACTGCTACCTAAGCTCACCATTCAATCAGCTTGTTGTGTCCACCAAACTACTCCTAAACACTGATAGTCTCAAACTATCTCTCTAGACTCTTTAATAAATCAAGTACATTGGGTTTCAGGTCTTCAATACATTAGTTTATCATGAACTTTGTCTCACACTTGATAAATCCCAGGTTCTAGGTTTCAGTCCAAAAGCCAAGTCCTAGAAAACCTCCACTAGGCCACCTAGAGTTTCACAAAGTCATAGGATGGATTTGGTGCCCTATAAACTCTGTTTTTCCTATATGAAGAAACTGCATTCAAAGAAGGAAAGGACTGGTGATCTTGTCTTAAAATCATCAAAGAGATCATTCAAAAGGTATTTCGCCTGTGCAATTTTCCACTACGCACTACGCGCCTATAGGACATCGTTGCGCTCTTACTGTTTGCCGGCGTTCAGAGGGGTGGCACGACACCACGTTTAGGGCCACCCAAAGGTTGCATGAGGTATCGTTCCGAGATGCACGATCCAACTCCATTCAGTAGTTTGTCCGTGTGCAGGAGTTGCCTAGTGTGCAAGAGTGCACACAATTACATTCAGGGGTGACCTGAGCCACCCGACCAACACTGTGCTGCACTCGTGCCTAGTGTGAAAGAATGCAAACAATTACGTTCAGGGGTGACTTGAGTCACCCGACCAGCACTGTGCTGTGCCCCTACCACAGTGTACACTCTCTGCACGATTCTTCGTTCATAGGTTGACCCGAGCCGCCTGACCAGCGTTGTGCTCCGCTCCTGCCACAACGTGCAGCCTCTGCACAATTATTCGTTCAGAGGGCGACCCGAGCCGCCCGACTAGCGTTGTGCTATTCTCCTACCACAACATGCAACCTTTGCATGAAAATATGTTCAGGAGGTGACCCGAGCCACCCGAAAAGGTTTTTTTGAGCTAGTTTTCCTACTGTGGAAGAATTTTGAAGAGGTATTTTAAAATTTTCCTACATGTTCATGTTTTTCTAAAATGTAATGTCACAAAGGAAATTGAAATTTGGTTTAGAGAAGGCAATGAAATCCTAAAGAAACACTTTGACTGCACACTGCTGATGCCTTGATCTATTTAGAAACCTCACCATCTCATTCAACATTGTCACATCATTTTACAAGCAGTGCCAATCCTCTTTAACGATTTTGAGGCAGGGGTAAAAAAAAAAATGTCTGAAGAAGAGAATGTTGACATTGATGAGGCAAGTCAAAGGCCTAAAAAGAAACCAAGGAAGGGAGGGCTGCCAAATAGGTTTGAACCTATAAGCACTGAAGAGCTGCTAACCTCCCCTACTATTTTTTCCTGTTTTCAAGAATTAGGATGCTATGAATTCTGTAAAAAAGTATAAAATATCCAGAGCCACCCTCAATTGACCAAGATATTTTCCCTAAACCTTCATAATCATCAAGTACACCTAGCCAGGATAAAATTTGAGTTGACCACCTATGCTATCTCTAGGGCCACTGTAATACCTTGCATAGGAGAAAGGTGGTTCAAACAAAAGCATCTAGACCTAAACCACTATCACCCATTCTTGAAACCAAGTTGTCAAGCTGATTGAAAAACCATGTTCCCCTTCTCTCATCTATTGGGCAGATATGTTCTCCTAATGAAAATCATTATGAAATACTTCACCTGCGAGGGTAGGTTCTCCAGAGTCTATTCTTACCACATACGACTCCTCATGCACTTCACCAAAACCAAGCTGCTACATATGCCCTACTACCTTTTCAAAAGCATTGAGAAAATGTCTTCCATCATGGAAAAGAGGCCTCCATCCCAACAAATGTCAAGCCTTTTTCATCATTCCCTCATCAAAGTGATCGTCTCACACCAACTAGAACAACAAGGCATCCCCTGGGAGGTTTTCATCACCCATGATGATTTCACAACTCCACAGCCCATCCCTGTGAAAATTCTGCCATCATCATATCAAAATCCACCTCACACACCTCTATCACCCTCCACCAACCTTGGTTCATCTTCTTCATATGAATCATTTCCTCAAATAGACCTTCCTCATTCACCTTCCCCTAAGAAATCAGAAAATGAAGAAAGAAGTGAGGGAAAGGATGATGAAAATGAAGAAAGTAGTGAAGAAGAGGAAGATGGGAAAGAGGACAAGGAAAATGAAGAAAGCAGTGATGGCCAAGAAGAAATTAGTGAAGACAGTGACCAAGAAGAAAGTATTGATGAAGAAGAAAATAGAGATGAAAACAGTGAGCCTAGAGATAGTCAACACACTAGTGACAGTCAACAAACTAATGACAGTCAACAAACTAGTGACAGGCAAGGAAAAGGAGTAAATAATGGACCAAACAGTGAAGAAGAACTCAGCCAAAAGGAAAATATGCATAATGGTGAAGGGAAAAATTATGAAGGCAGTAGCAAAAGTGAAAATGATACAAGTTATGAAACAGAGGTTGAAATTAAAGGTAAATACCATAGGCAAGATAGTGAAAAAAATGGTTCAAATGATGAAGAAGAGGACATTCATGAAGACAAAGATGTACCAAGCAATAATGAAGACACTTATAGCATTGCAAATATAGATGATGATAGTCCTAAGGGTCTTGACAGTGATGATGGCATAAAATATAGTGAGGATGCTTATCAAAGGGGCAGCCAAGAACAAGGTAAGGAAGATGCACACACAGAGATCATCCACGAGGAGAAAAACAATCCTAAGGTCACTAGTGATCAAGCTTTGCAAGTAAAACTTGTTGCACCTTTCACCATTACCTATCAAAAAGGAGAGAGGCATGTGTTTTCTGCCTCCAAAAGGCAAGGGGCCATGCCATCCTCCTCATCTCAAATGATTGACAAAGGTAAAGAACAAGTAAAAGAGGAAGAAGACAATCATGAAGAGGAGAGAGAATTTGAGCTCATTCACATAGACAATGATGAGGAAAATAAAAAAAGAATTGAAAAATATCTCCTACAAGACAAGAATGCACAGATCAGGGATTTGGAAGCTGAATTAGAGAGAGCTAAGGATGTTATTCATTTCTTACAAATGTAGAACAAACAAATGAGTGGCCAGCAGGCCATCTATGAAGCAAGGGCGCTCAAATACTGGAAAGAGGCTCAAAGAGCATAAGTGAAGTTGGAGGAGTATATGGGCACCTATGAAGAAATTGAGGATGAGGAGGAATAGTCTAGAAAGAGGCCTAGGACTATGGGTCTTAGGAAAGCCTTGGCAAAGCAAAGGGAGCAAGAATCAGCCCAAGCACAACAACTTCCCCTCACTAAACTCCTTACCATGGAAATTGAGCATAACAGGGAATCATGACTTGAAAGGGCCAACATACATCTTGAGACCAAACTGGAGAATGCCAACAGAGATTTGAACTTGCAAATAAGAATGACTGAGCACTATAAATGAAGAAACCACTTTGGAAGGAAAAAACTCAAAATTGCCCAAAAATGAGGGCCCGAAACCAAAAGATGAAAAATACTAATCTAGGCTTGGTATTTTGCTCCAATCTTCTCTACGGGGCTCCAGGGACCCATGAGGCACCTACCTACCAATTTTGAGAGAAATTGAACAACTTTTGTTTTTTGCAACTTTTGAGGCTAGGAGCGCAACACACCCTATGCTACGCTTTTTCCCAGAGCATCTTCAGGAGGAGAGGTTTAAATTTTTTTATTCCCCAAAATTATAGGATTATTCTCACCAAAATTCAACTCAATTGGAGTTGTTTTGACCCCCCAAAAGGGTCATAAACACCCAATTTTTCACCTTTCTGCCCACTTTTTTGAGCATGTGCTGTGCTCTTGGAAGTCTTGGAATTTTGCCTTTTTGGGAAACTTTTAGAGGTCAAATTGAATAAATAAAGGTATATCTGGATAGTAGACTTCAAGAGCTTTACAACAAGCCATCTCGAAGCCTTTTCCAACATCGATAAGGCCTCCAAAACACTACTGCAAAAAGGCCTATTTTTGTGCTGCTCTCCTAGAATAATTTCAGAGTTTGACACAGTGTGCTGCGCTCTTGTGGGTGACTGGATAGAATGTGTGGTTAGCAAGTTTTCAAAGGCATGCTAGGCCTAAAATTCAATTTAATTTCGATTTATAGTCAGAAAAGATATTTTTTAGTTATTTTTGTGCCTTGGGCTTTGCAAAGCCGGAAGGACAACTTAGGATATTTCTTGTTGGCCAATAGGCTTCTAGATACTCTCTTTGGTTTTCCTCTTCCTTGTTTGTTATATAAGGCATGAGGATTCATTGTAAACGGTTGGGAAATTGATGCGTTAAGAGAAATACATGGTTTTTGAAAGTTGAAGAACAATTTAGTGTTGTGGAGCTTGTGGATGGATTGCCTTGATTGATGGTGATGAAGGCTTGCTTACCGGATCCCTGAGTTTAGTTAATGGTGATGTACCTCTCATATGTTCATGTTTTTTCTTGTTTTCCATATATCCATATTTCTATTTTACAATAGCTCAGAAAAGTATAGGATGAGAAATGTTGCTTAAGGCACCTCAGTCCTCCTATTAGCTATTGTTTTCATGTTTTCTTCTGCTGGGTTAGCTTAAAGAATTCTTCATTGCTCCTTAGGCCCACCTAAGATTTTCTATTTCATTATTTGATTAATATGCTAGTTTATAAACATGATTCATGGTAATCCCTTCTTGTTTAATGCTATCTAAACTCTGTCTTGAAATCTCTCTTTGATGTATTGATTGATAGGTTAAGTCAAAGAGGTCTTGTTTCGATCTTGCCCTTTGAATATGCTTGTCAGTCTGCTTCGATTTTTTTTATAGTTTAATGAATGATGTTTAGGTGTTCCCTCTTCATTTATTGATGCTATTTGTTTCTTATATGTTTTCAAATCTTGAAAGTTGAATAAATGAAGTTAGATTAGTTGTCTTGCTTCCGTGTTCTACTGGATTGTTTATCTTCAATATTTATTTGTTTAAAAGTATTGTCACTAAGTAAATGGTGTGCCCTATCTCATGATTAGCATATTTTTCTTATCAATATTAAAGACCTCCCTGTTCATAGGTATTTGACAAAGGATTCTTAACTACCCTTTGCCCTACCTTGGTTACCAAACTTATTGTCCATTTCACCCCACACATAAACTTAAAGATCCATTGACTACACTAGATTTTCCCTGTGATGTACCCCGATTCGCTACCAAGATATCAATAACTTCATAGAATCCATTGCCCAATTGATTTGATAACCTCTCACTCCACCTATCCTACTTAGTCATCTTACCCCAACCCAAAACAAGCAACAAACCTACACTTAACAACTAGCCTAAAATCAATCACCCAAAGTGAACAAGTTCACATCCTTTGCATAATAGAGAGAGCCCTCTCTAAGTCCAGGAAGGCTAGGTACTAGGATTCCAAAGACTGGTATGATGTTACCCTATCATTTGGTTTGCCAATTTTCCAAATCAAGGGACCTTAACAGAATGGTCAATCAAATTCAAGGCCCAACCATCGGGAAAAAGAAAATAAAAAAAGGATTTTTTGGGCTTTCCACCCTTACAAAACATATAAGTCACCCTCGTTTGTATGCTTTTGGAAATCCTATGATCATCTAGGATTTCGAAAAAATGGAGTTGAACTTGGTAGGGCCATGGATGGTAACAAAATTGACACCAGTAGTGACCAGAGCCTAGTGCCCTTTACCTTAATCAATTACATGCTTTTCGACAAATCGCATCCAAGACCAAAAAAGACTAGCCCAAAGGGCACAAAACCAAGACAAGAAGGAAACAAAATTCATCAGACCACTTAGCTCGAGGGGTCCTCTTCCAACATGATCAGCTTCTCAGGAGTACCACCAGCATGGGCATCCGCTAAAGCAGTGTGACTGGTTGATGCACCCTTGGTCTCTCGCTTGATGGTGGGTATGTCATCTCCTCCTGCCTGCATCGTCGCCATTATCCTCTTGAGTAGTGCATACTGTGCAGAATCTTTGGTGATAAATCGCATGTGGTGGATTGTATCCACAAAGACGATGAACTTGTCATTAAGCATGTCTAGCTTGGCTCCCAGGTTTTTAGTGGATTCAGAGTTCTCCTGCAAAACCAAGCCCAAATATTTTTCTAACTGCCACGAGAGCTCTATGGTTCAATTGTAGTGGTTTTTCCTTGCCCTAATGAAGCGAGGGTCCAAAATCCATGCAAATTGAGCATCTATATCCTCCTTGTTGGTTTGGAATTGAATTTCCCTTACCTAATTCTCACGCTCATGGATGTGCTCTTGGGCCTCTTAGGTTATAGATTTGTTGTATTTTAGGGCATCCTCCCTTGCTACCACTTCAACTCACATTCTTTGCTGCGTGTTGGCCTGATTCTAGCGATCTTTGTTCCTACCTTTGCATATGTTGGGGGAGGGGGTAGAGATTTGGTGAGGGGATATTATTTTGGGTGAGGGGATGGGGATGTTGCAGGTAGGGAAAAAATCAAAGTTTTGGAGGGAGTTGTCCAAGGGAGCACAAAATCGGTAGGAGTTATGGTTAGGAATGTCGGTCCTTAGATATTCATAGGGTAGCTAAGAGAAAGGGAGGCCGAGGAGGAAGGTGACGATAATAATGCCATTAATGTTGGAAAGAGTCCTATACTTTTCCTTTGTAGCGGTGCATGGGATATGATTGGTGCTCTGGTGGGAGGGGCGACAGTCAAAGATCAGAGGCATGATTGTGATGTTAAGTCCCATGGGAGGATAGTTGGAATTGATGCCCAAGGCGAAGTTCATGCTATCTAGTTAGGGAGATTGTACTGACTAAGCCTATGAGATATACTGTCTTGTGGCAGAAAAATGACGATTACTACCTTCATTGTCCTTGGAGTTTATAGCATCACTCTCATGGTTGAGGGGAACTCCCCCAAGATACCTCCATCCAAGGGACTGTAACCTATAATTTCTAGTTGTACCCTCATTGGCAAGCTTGTTTGCCAAGCCATTTTCCTTCGTTTTGACCTCCTGGAAGTGAATCCCACTGAGGTCTTTGATGTTTTGTTGGATGTAGTGAATATTTTTGGTTAAGTGCCAATTGTCCATTACCCATCCTACCGTTGAGCCTTACTGGAGCTTGTGGGCATCTAGGTTTTTCAGCATTGAGTCTCCTTTGATGATCAAGGGGCTGAAGCATTGTTGTTTGGCTATGCCTAGAAAGTGCTCCATTGCATGGAGCTTTGTTGTGTTGTTGGTAGACAATTTGAGGTTCCCATAGTATATCAATAGCATTTATCCTGTGGCGTTTCGAAAAACACCATTGAAACATGATGCTCTAATGTTTCCTTTAACCACGCAATTGTAAGTCCATGTAAGCACAACTTGGCGAACTTCATGTTTTAGAAAATTTTGTATTTAATTTTTAAAATGTGTAGGACTTCAACAATTTTTTGTTTAAATAGTCAAGTGAGTTTTACACATCAATTTGTGCTTTGAAAGTTTTATGCTTTACATCATTTGTGTTCAAGTTGTGCTCCAACATTTGTGTAAATTACATCAATTTTTTGAATTCTTTTGAAATTTTTTAAACAATAATTTTAAAAATAATTGTAAATGCACTAGGTAACATTTTAAACATCATGTATCTATGTATCTGTAGATAGATCCATATATATCATGGATGATCATTTTTCACATGATTCTTCGAGGCTTTAAATATCACGTGTATCTATTTATCTGTAGATATCCATATATATATCATGGAGGATGATCATTTTCCATGTGATTCTTCGAGGTGAACATCAATAGAGTCCCATGCTTCTACAAGAGATGGGGATCATGGATCAGGGGATGTTCATCATGTTCATGGTATTTATATTAAATGTGCAATTTTTTGAATGACATTTGAATATATAATCTTATCCCCATACATACATGTATACATGTGGAATTGATTTTTTATTGAATATATAATCATATCCCCACACATACATGTATACATATGGAATTGATTTTTTTATCAATTTTGTGATTTAAATTAATTTTTAATAAATTTCATTTTTTAGAAGTTCGGAGGAAAATATTATCTACTCAATCAATAGAGTTTGGCCATGGTTGACACAATTGTGGTATGGTTCACGCAATCTACTCAATCATATGTATGTATATACATGTATGTATATTTGAATTGATTATAAATTCATATTTTTTTATGAAGCTTCCCTCTCCTCGTGTGAGGGTGATGGTGGTGGTACGCATTCCCCTGGTAGCCAATAAATGGGTGGTCATGTTGGTTCTCAACCATCTCTAGGTGGGCATGATGTTGCTCAGCCATATCAAGATAGCCATCAATTTGAATATTATTGTCATTCAATTATTAATTTGTTAAATAATTTACATAATTTTTTTAAGGTTAAAAATCAAATTTGTACAAGTTTTATAATATTCCTAATTAGCTACTAACTAATTAAGAATATTAAATTTTTCCAATTTTGTTTTCTTAAGTTTAGTGGATAAATAAAAGGGTGAAGGGACCCATAAAACCAGCAGTTTGAATAAAACCTCTTTTCCAGAGTTAGTGTGAACAACACAACATTTTGTGGGGCCAAGATGCCAAGAAAGCAGTGTAGCATGTGTGAATGCCAATGGGCCAAGTGATAGCACAATTCATGACCCAATGTTGTTGGGGTTTGAAAAGAATAAGAATGGGGTGAGGGAAGCCATGGAAATCATTCTGGATTATTTTGATTTTCTGGTCTTTACGACTTGAGAATGCTTGAGCTGTTTAGTTGAGTCTGCAGTGTTGTTTAGCACATGGGTGTCTCCGAGCAAAGATCCCAACCTCATCCTTGGGGGACTTCGAGTGCCCGCTTAGGAGAGGAGTTTTTGAGGAGAATTCATTCAGTAGTTTCACCAAGCTTTAGGGATATTAGAGTGATGATCATTCAGATTCTCAATTGGTGCTTCATTGTCTTCAGTGATTCAATGGCAACAGAAGTCAAAATTAGAAGAGGGCCAAGCATAGAAAGAACAAAATTTGAAGATTGGAGTTTGGGGGAAAGCTTTCTAGGTTTTTCTGGTTTTTTTAGTAGAGTCCATGGTTAAAATCCTGACATTTTCTTAGCAGCAGATCAGCCCATTTACGCATTCCCTACTCAGCGAGAAACTATAGGAGCTACGCAAAAAGGGGAAATTTTGAATGTTAGAATTAGAAAAAACCATTTCTGGATTTTTTTAGTAGATTCCATGATTAAAATTCTACCATTTTCTGAGCAGCAGATCAACCCATTTACATAGTCCCTACTCAACCATCAGCTATAGGAGCCAGGCAAAAAGGACAGGTTTTGAGAGTTGGAATTAGAGAAAACCATTTCTGGGTTTTTCTAGGTTTTGGGGAAGGATCACCTTCCCAAATTCCTAGAATTTTATCAGTAGTGGAAGCAGCCCAACCAACATTCTAAAGTTGGCCATCTACAACATTTCCAGTAGGGCAGCACAGAGGAAGAGTCCAACAACAACAACAATAGAGCAGTATTTTAGTGTGGAAGCATTAGGGTTATTTCAGCCAGCTTTAGCTGGTTAGAGTGTTATCTATTTTTGACACTGTTGTATTTATTTTTCACCTCTAGAATTAATAAAATGGCTTTGTAATTTTGGCTCTTTCCTGGCATTTTTAATGTGTTTTCCATATTGCTATAATTTTAGTCTATTCTTGCTTGTATTACTGTCATTTCTCCATTTGGGATATTATAAATTTGCTCACGTGTTTTTTTATTTATACATAATTTTATATCTTGATGTAGAGCGTGAAAATGTGGCTAAAAAAAGACATAGGCCAGATCACGTAATTCAAGAAGAAGGTTGTACACCAACCATGACTTATCTTTTTGAAATTCCCGATTATTTACCTTGGGAAACAAACATCCAAAAATCTACATTACAAAGGTACAAACATCTTTATTCAAAATTGAAGAAAGAACATGTGTCTTTGAAACTCCCTGTAGAGAGTCGAGAAAACTTACAAATAGTTACGCACTCTTTAAGCACACTTGCAGATGTTTACAAAAATCTTTGGCGAACCACTGATACTTTTGTAGAAGTGATGAGGAAAACAAAGGAAACAATATTGGGTCCTGATACATGAGATGATGTTAAAAACAAAGTTAGAAAAGAAATGGAAAAAACTATGTTTAATTTCAAAGAGAGGTTGAAAAGAAAGATGCTAAAAGTGCAATATTTCAAGCACTCTAATATAGCCTGACATTTGTATGATAGGCACCTTGTATCTTATGGAAGACTACCATGGAATGGCGAGGTTCTTATTTATTTTGCAAAATTATTTTATGATAAATCTTTTTTGGGAATGAAACCCAATTATAATGATCTTCTTTCTGAATTTTTTTGGTCCCAGGAAAGGTTGATTATGTGACCGTAGGGGTGCTAAGTGTGTTGCTGAGTTGCCTCGCCATGAGTCACTATTGGTAAGCCGACCTCCTCGTGTGGAAAATTTGTGGTAATAAATGGATGGCACTTCTCAAATTAGTTGAGAAGTAAGGGATGCCATCATAGACAATGTTCAAACTAGACTTGGTGAAATTGATATTGGTCTGAATCGACAAAGAGAACGAGATAATACACGTGATAATTTTGTATATAGTATATATGGTGATATATACAACATAAGTATTGTCGCAATGGTTGGCAGGGTTGAATTCTTCATGAGGAAGAGGCCATGGAATCATTATGTGTTAATGTTTAGGGTAAATATTTTAATGTAATTTGTAATTTACATATGCATGTTTATTTGTATGTGCTAATCTAACAAAAATGTATCATATGTTCACCATTTGTAGTTAACATGCTTGTTGAACAAAAAATTTGATAATATTACGGTCCAAGGTTTAGGTTCTAGCAATCAAGAAGATATTTTGGGAAATGTTAGTTTTTTTTAAGAGTTCATGATGTTGATGTACAATTATTATTCTATTATTATATCGGTATCATGATGACATATTTTTAAAAGAAATAATTGTGTACACATGTATATAATTAAATGTTAATAGATTATGATTCCTTCTGATGTTTTCGTAATGGAGCCACCCTCTTCTTCCCTGTTAGGAGATGTCCCAAATAATCCACTATCACAAGTATTCAATTTTTCACTTATGTTTCAAGTTATAAATTGGAGTCAAAGTTTCATTAAAAAATGAGATCTAGACCTTGAGTTATTTTATAGTTTTAAAATTTTTGAATTTTAGGTTTGTGGAGATGATTTCCCTTCTCCAAGGACTTTAGCGATGGAGTGTATGATGGATATAGGAACATCCAAACAATTTGAAGAAGAAGTTGTCTAACATTTTTTTTAACATTGTTGCATTAGTTTATGCATTTTCATTATATATATATATATATATATATATAATTTTACATGTATATTGTAGAGTTTATCCTAGAGGATGCATTGATGCAGGGCCAACACGGGACAATGTAGGGGAACTGCATGAGGTGTTGCATGAAATTTTCATATTTTTTTTTTCATTTAGTTTGTTTTATTGAAGTTCTACATTCTCATTCAATTTCAAAACATTAAATTTTAATTTTAATACATATAATATAAATTTCTTATACATGTGTATATATATGTATATGCAATTAGGGCCAACACGGGACAATGGAGGGGGAATTACATGACGTATTGCATAATTTTTTTTTGAAGTTCTACATTCTCTTTCAATTTAAAACATTTAATTTTAATTTTAATACATGTAATATAAATTTCTTATACATGTGTATATATATGTATATGCAATTAGGGCCAACACGAGACAATGGAGGGTGAACTATATGAGGTATTGCATGATTTTTTTTCATTTTATTTTTTGTGAAGTTCTAAATTCTCTTTCAATTTTAAAACATTAAATTTTAATTTTAATACATGTACATAAATTTCTTATACATGTGTATATATATGAAATTACACATGCAGGTTCCCCATTCTTTAGATGATAACACAAGGAGGCTGTTGGAAAGTAAATTACATCCAGGTTCTCTATTTAATTTATGCACACAACATTTTATTTGATGTAGTCTTTTTAATAACTTAAACTTCTGTCATATTTATTTTTCTATATAACTTGATACTTGTAACACTTATACATTGTTATATTTACTTTTATTAAGTGATATAAATTTTGGACATATTTTACATTTTAGATAATTGAACTACATTTACTTTTATTGAATGATTTTAAATTTTGGATAGTTGTTACTTTGGCATGTGATCACATGTTGTTATATAATGTTAACAACATTATATAACAACATCTTAGTTTATGTTTTGTTTTCAAAACTTATTGCTTTGTCACTTTTTATTTAAAATGAATCTAGATTGCAATTGCGAATTACAAAACACATGTGGTACATGTTATGCATTTGAACATGTGTGAATGTTATATAATTAGGTGTAAATGTTTATTAAAGGTGATATTTAGGTATATTTTGCATGATCATGTGTCATTTAAAACAATCATAGATGGTTTTACATATTTAAGTTCATGAATATATGTAACAATGATTGAAGTACATTTTCATTTAGTTGCTACATTTTGCATACATGATGACATGCTCTTATAATATTAACTTAGATTCAATCTTAGATTAAATGTTTTATTTTTAAAGCTCAAGTCGTTTTGTCATTTGTTATTTAAAATGAATCTAGATTAAAATTTCAAATTACAAAACACATGTGCTACATGTTAAATGCAATTGAACATGTATGAATGTTATATAATTAGGAGATGTCTATTAAAAGTGATATTTAGGTACATTTTGCACATGATCATGTGTCATTTAAAACAATCATAGATGGTTTTACATATTTAAGTTCATGAATATGTAACAATGATTCAAGTACATTTGCATTTAGTTACATTGCATTTTACATACATGATGACATGTTGTTATAATGTTAACTTAGATTCAATCTTAGATTAAATGTTTTGTTTTTAAAGTTGAATTTGTTTTGTCATTTGTTATTTAAAATGAATCTGGATTGAAATTGCAAATTACAAAACACATGTGGTACATGTTAAATGCATTTGAACATGTATGAATGTTATATAATTAGGACATGTCTATTAAAATTGATATTTAGGTGTACATTTTGCACATGATCATGTGTCATTTAAAACAACCATAGATGGTTTTACATATTTAAGTTCATGAATATGTAACAATGATTGAAGTACATTTGCATTTAGTTGTTACATTTTGCATACATGATCACTTGTTGTTATATTGTTAACTTAGATTCAATCTTAGATTAAAAATTTTTTGTTTTTAAAGCTCAAGTAGTTTTGTCATTTGTTATTTAAAATGAATCTAGATTGAAAGTGAAAATTACAAAACACATGTGGTACATGTTAAATGCATTTGAACATGTATGAATGTTATGTAATTAGGACATGCATCTATTAAAAGTGATATTTAGGTAAATTTTTCACATGACCATGTGTCATTTAAAAAAATTATTGATGGTTTTACATATTTAAGTTGATGAATATGTAACAATGATTGAAGTACATTTGCATTTAGTTGTTACATTTTGCATATATGATGACATGTTGTTATAATGTTAACTTAGATTCAATCTTAGATTTTAAATGTTTTGTTTTTAAAGCTCAAGTTGTTTTGTTACTTGTTATTTAAAATGAATCTACATTGAAATTGCACATTACAAAATAAATTTCGTAAATGTTATGGATATGAACAATGTGTGAATTCTATATAATTATGTGTACATATGTCTATTAAAGGTGATAGTTAACTTTTAATATAAAGTTGTAAATGAACATGTGCATAAACATATAAGTTATAAAACATGACCATGTACAATTTTCATTGTGTGAGTGTGGTTTGATGTTTTTACAGGTTAAATACATATATAGTTAAGTTCATGGATATGTAGAAATGAAAGCAAATTTTCATTTAATTCATACATTTTTCATTTTAAATCAGTCTTATAATGTTAATATAAAATACATATAGATATACATCTAAAAACAATCATTAAATTTTAAAATTGCATTAAAAAATATGGTATACAACATTTTTCATTAATGTACATAGAAATGCTACTATGGATGTGAGTTGATAGTAAAATTTAATATAATAAAATTAGAAATTACAAAACACGGTACACATTTTTCATTCAAGAATGAATATTATGATTTTCTTTACATGTATAAAACAAGAATATAACTTAAAATTTGTATTATATCAAATATGCTAGCTACATACATTTTGCAATAATGACATAAAATTAACTAGCTCATACTAGAGAATGTACATGTATGTGTACATATATAAATTAATTGTTGTGTGCATGTGAAAAAACAATGTAAATGTGCAAACACTTTTACATACCATAAGATATACATATAATAATGTAAAACTTAAGAATGCACAGAAAAAAAAACTAACAATTTGTACTTGTTTTGTAAGTTCTCAAAGATGAATCCAAGGAGAAGAAATTGTTGGGAAGTTCAATGAAAAAGATTATAATGGAATTCCATCCTCAATGATCCGTTCATGATCAACTTTTAACATTTTCCATTTCTTAACTTTAAATTTTTTCTTTGATTGAACTTCTATCAAATTTATGCGCACTGCACACACCAAGTGACTATATTGACAAATTATGACATCGGGTTCATTGTCTTGAAAGTAAGAAATATTCTAACTTTGATGAGTTTGTTGGAAAAAATAACCTTTCAGTATAATAGACCCTCTGTCATATATAAACCCGTTATCATCACAGTTTTCCAATAATTTCATCTTTCATTCAATGAAATGCATCAAATAATACTTGACATTTTCTACGTTGTTAGTAGGCGAAACTACAACAAAAACATCTCCTACACAATAAAACAGGTACATAAATTAGATCATAATTAACATAAAAAAAAATAACTTTAAAACTAACATGTGTACTTGATTTTATTATCTATTTCTAGATCTCTATCATTTGAAAGAAATTGAAATTTTACCTTCTCTAACAAGATCATAAACTTGATCACCTTCAGATGATACTACAGTATCCTCTGATTGCATCTCTTCAAAGTTTGCAACAGACATTTTCCCCTTTATATTTAGTTTTGTATGTTGTCAATATTTTACATACATTTTGTTTTCACAAACATCATTGGATTTTGTATCATCTATGCAAACATGATAAAAACAAGAATATTTTCTTTTATCAAATCCAAACACATTTTGGTACTCCCTTGTTTTAATTGAATGCAATTTTTGAGTCCCTTTTATTGTTTCAACGTCATTTTCAATCGATCTATCTACATCTTGGACCCCAATATGCCAAAAAACGCTATATGGAAAATTAAAACAAATATATATGTTATTTAAAATACAATCAAAGATAATCGCTGTGATAAATAATGTTTAAAATTATAAAATTAATAAAAATTAGATCATATATATATATATATATACACAAGTTAATTTATATATATGTACATGTACCTTCGTACTTCCCTTGACTGGTTAGTCTCATGCATTAGTGCAGCGATGCACCATTGAACAACTTGTTGAGTTGAGACAAGTCGATTTGTAGAGTGGTCCATTTGATATCTTCAAAGTGCTTGTTTTATACATTCCCTTGCATCATCATGTTCTCCTTTTCCATGACTAGTCTCAAAGAAATTCCAACAATGTTTAATGTAGGTTTTCATATGAAGACGACACAACCAAAAGAATGATCATGAAGATTTGAATTGACTTGCACATTCATCTGACCATATCCAATATTCATTGAATTTTATTCCACGAGCTTTCAATGAGTCATAAATCTTATCAAAACAATGTTGTACAAAATGTGTATCATGTGTATGATCTTCATTGATATAAAAGTGATATTCTTTAATAACATGTTGATTTTCACTGGTGATTTCTATATGATCAACATTTTGTTCAATGTGTCTATATAGAATATGGACAAGCATAGAGACTTGGTTAGAATGATAGTATTCACTCTGTATTTCATTTTGTGGAAGAAATGTGTGATTCTCTGCAAAATAAACTATTGACAAAATGGTCCTCGATGGAAAAAAATCATGGGATTTTTTGAATTGGAAGTCCTTCCATTGAGCTCTATGGGAATTCTTGGTGTATTTATAAATTGCTGCCTCAAGCTTTCTCAGAAACTCTATCTCAAAAATTTCTTCTTCTTGTAAATCAATCTTTTTAGCACTTGTAGTACTACTTAATCCAATCGATGTATGAATGTATTCATATATCTTCTATTTCACTTTTATGTTGGACAACGATTGATTATTTATATCAATAAAATATTTGTTGTGAAATAAAGTCAAATTTCTACAATGACCACATTTTTTATCACCAACACATTTCTTTTGGTAAAATAATTCATGGCTTTCTCTTGCACATAGAATTTGGGATATCAAATCATGGATAGTGGAAGAATTAGATGAATTTTTCCAAAATGTTTTACCAAAATTAATGAATGTGTCATAATATAACTGAAATTCCACATGATAACGACAACAAAAAGTGTCGCGTACAATGACAGGTTTAACATACCATGGTTTTTGTTGCACACAAGCACTGATTGAGACATTAATTTCACGATTCTCTTTTATGAACTTGTTGAACAACTCTATCTGAGTGGTGTCCAAGATGTGACACAAAGCTCAAATGATTTTCTAAATTGATATAACTTATAACACATATTTCATTTATACATAGATATGTAATCCATAATAGTAAAATATGTTTCTTTGCATCAACCTTGTCAACAATATTACAATACATATCCTTTAGCATATACTGAACTTTAAAAATCTATTCAGCAAATAGAAAAATAATTGATAACACTTTCTCTATTAATTAACCATTATTTCTGTAAATAAGCAAGTGTACTAATTATGCTATCAAAATAGAGAACTCATTCATTTGTTCATGATTTGCAATATCTCTTCTCATAAAGTTATTACGGTATCTAGTTCATCTTCGAGATACCTAACGTTATTCGTACTGATTTCGTGCTTTTTTCGTCACATCACATCCCCTGCTTTTGGTGAAACACGTGAATTTTTCATCCAATATTCATATATTATTTTTTTAACATCTTCTCCAAGTCTATCTTTGTATGGTTTCCTACAAATAACTATCCAACAAGAAATTTCATCATTTACATCTATTTGCAATCGAAATTCCCGATGTTTGTGAAATGTTTTTCATGAGGTTCTTAATGCTTGTGGCATAGATTTTACCCTTTTCATTTTTATTACATTATTATTTGGGGGAAACCAGAGACAGGAGGATTTGAGGGAAGAATTAGCAGGGTTGGGGCTAACTTGTGATGAGAGGTGCAAGGCCAAAAGATGGAGAATATGTTGGTCTACGGGCTGAGGGGGCCTTGGAAGTTTAGAATCTTGGATATGGCCACAGCTTCACAGATGGTCTGCTTGATGATGGTAAGAAGGTTCCCCCCTAACCTTTTAGCATTCTTAAAATTTTTCCATTGTGTTTTTTCCAGATATCCCAACAGATTGTGCCTGGTAATAGATTCCATGCCTGGACGACTACCGAGTGGGGGGATATGCTCGATCTCCATTTATCGAGAGTGGTCTAAATTGAGGCTGTATGTTTTAACCCTATGCATAAATTACCTACAAAAATATTATTAAAATATAAAAATAAACAATGGAGAGAACATAAAACAAATATACACAGAGATTTTCCCATGGATCCCAAAACCAGGACTACTAGATTTTTTTGCATTATATTCCTTTTAATGTTACAATACATATATATACATGTTGAAGCATTAATAAACCCTAATCCATTAACAATGGATTAGAACATAATCGTAGTTCATTTAACCGAATCTACATAATACCATGGGCAAAAAACTATTAATACCAATACCATGTGTAAAACCCATGAACAAAACCATAGGTAGGTCCACCTAACTATTATAGGGTTCAAAAAGAAAAATCTCAAAGTGCTGCCCCAGACCCCATGTAGGGGGGCTATTGCCCACCCTCTTGTGTCAGGCGCAATGAACAAAGAACAAAATCTCTAATACAACCAACCAACAATACAATTCAACCAAAGAACCAAATCTCTGAAACTGATCCAAAGCAAAAGTGACAAAAAACTGTGAATTGTTTCTATGATGCCTTTTTATCATTGATGCCTCATTTTTCTTCATTTTCCTTCATTTTTCTCTAATTCCCTTACATGCATATTTTTTTTCTCTTCACCTTCCCTTTCTCTTATTTTCCTTTATTTTCATAATTAAATTCCATTTATTGCTTATTTTCCTTTTCCAATGTCTTTGTCAATTTCCATAGCCAATAATTAAACCACAAATTATGCCCATTGCAATATTTTCCCAACTTTCACCTTAGAATATGTTTTCCATGACCTTGGTCTTATTTTATTTACATGGAAAATAAACCATGGTTTATTACATAAGAAATAAGAACTTTTATTGAAATTGCTAATTCCACATCTATTCAACTTTTGGGAAGTCAGAGATGGGAGGGAATCTCTCTTCTAGGATGATTCTTGGAAATATCTTCTGAAACTCAACACTCAACAAGCCATGAAAATGATACGAAATTCAATGTTTTCCAACATTTCTATCAAGTTTGTTAATTATTGGTTAGTAGGAAGCTAAAACAAGAAATAGAGATGTTGGCGCCTAGAAGAAGCTTAGAAACCAAGGCTAGGTAAAAATGACTAGAACCTCTTTCAACAATCTCTCCATCAAAGATTAATTCCTTCCAATGAACAATATAAATTAAGATGGGGTTATAGATCCAAAGCCATATTCATAGGCAAGGATGATTATTTATTAGAAAATGGGCATGCAAAATTCTTGAAGGAGGAAATATGGGAAAGAGTTTGGAAGAAAAACCTTTGTCCTAAAGTATTTTCTTTCATCTAGCTCATCACTCATGGAAAGACCCTATCATGGAATACGATTCTTAAAGGAGGATTCCAAGGCCCATCCTTTTGTCACATCTATCAATCAACAGATGAAGCTACAAACCATCTCTTCAAATATTAGCCTTTTGTAGACTTCCTCTAGTTATAGAATTCCTCTAGTTTCAGGCTTCAAAAATCATGAGACAGACAAATAGACATAATAGTAGTATCCTTCTCACTTTTTCAAACTGGTGACATGTTTTTTTCATTAGTCCCATCCTTAATAGAGCCTATTTCTTCTCCCAAGTTTCCTCTTATATGAATTATGGAAAGAACATAACCAACGAATCTTCCATAATGCTAGTCAATTTGCGACAACCATTTGGGACAAAATCAAGAAAATTGTTTAGGAAAATATCACTCATTCACCCTCAATCTCATAAAATATTGGAAATCAAATAAAATTGACTTTGATATTCTCAAGCTATGGTCTCCAGTCCCTCACCAATCTACTATCCCCAGGAACCCTACTTTCCCCCTCTTTCCACCTTTGATGTATGCTCCCCCCTTCCCTTCAAATTCATCAAAATAAACTTTAATGGAGTTTATAAAGGAAATTCCCCTAGTTCATTCGTCCATGCATTGGATTTTTTGGATATTTTATTTTTCACCCTCATCCATTGTTGTTCTGTTGGACATGTTTAGTGCTATGCTTTCCATTCTCTCAACTCTCTGGCTTTAGGGAGCTAAGATTTCATTTCTTAGTTTTTTGGGGGTGTGGGCTCCTCTCTTTTCATATGTCATTCATTTTTCCTAGAAATTTTTAGTTATCCTTCAACATAGCATCCTTTTCTATTCTTGCCTCTCATTCCTAGCCTCCTTCATCCTTCATCAAATTTCTCATTGTAGAAATGGGGAAACATAATGTGAGATGCGAGGAGGTTTGTGAGCCCGTTCTGGAGCATAATAATTAGCTCACCAATTCCAAGAACAAGTTCTATACATTTGATAGGAACTTCAAGATGTTAAATAGGAGATTGTGGGGGAAAGTGGTTGTCTCTTAGACTCCAAGATCACTGAAGCAGTATTAGAATGGATTCTAGGCACTGGTCACACTTGGAGGCATTAGAATCAATACTTATAATAAACCGTAATATTATAAACCTTAAACTTATAAACCGCAGACCAAATATTATATAATAAAATAAATACTAAAACCTAAACCCAATATTATAAAATGGAATATAAACCTTAATTTATTCAATGTTGCGAGGCGACATTAAATAATCTGAAATATAATTTATCATTGTGACAATGACTATCACACAGCTTCTTGTATTATGATGATGCTTGTCGCACTACGATGTTGGATAGATTTTAATATCATTCCAATTTCACAATATTAAACCCTAATATTAATATTATAATCCCTAGGATTAATATTACAAACCTTACACTAAATATTATAAATCATGGGATTAATAAAATAAACGCTAAGAATAATATTATAAACCCTTGAATTAGTATAATAAACCCTAATATTATAAAATTAAATATTAAACCATATTATTATAAACACAATATTAAATAAAATATTGTAAACCCCAATATTATAAAAAAAATATTAGAAACCTTAATATTAAACCCCAATTTTGTAATATCACATTGCGACGTTGAACAAATTTCAATGTAATTTAACATTGTGGCAATAAATATAAGCAATTATTAAACCCAAGGGACTAAAAATATTATAAACTCAAGGGAATAATAAACCCAAGAGAATAATATTAAACCCTAGGATTTATGTTATAAACCAAATGGATTATAAACCTAAGGAATTAAAAACCCTAGGATTAACATTATAAACATTATGATTATAAACTGTAAAGTTATAAACCCCGAACTCAATATTATTAACCAGAGTATTAAACCCTAATTTATTCAATGTTGCAATGTGAAATTGAATAAATTGCAATGTAATGTATCATTGAGGTAATGATTGTCACAATGCTTTCCACATTGCGATGTTGCTTGTCACATTGCTCATAAACCCAAGGGATCAATAAACCCAAGAGATTATTCATATTGTAAATCAAAGGGATAAATAAACCTAAGAGATTAATAAAATGAATGGGTTAATATTAAAAATGAAATGGAATAATATTATAAACACATGGGATTAGTTTTATAAACAATACATTAATAAAAGGGATTAATAAACCCAAGAATTTATTAATGTTATAAACCAAAGGATTAACTAACCCCAGGGATTATAAAACTAAGGGATTAATACTAAACATTAGGATTAATATTATAAACCCTAAGATTACACACCCTAACATTAATATTATTAATCCAATGGATTATAAACATAAACATCTAATATTAAACTTATGATTAATATTATAAGGCCAAGGGATTGTAAACACTAAGATGAATATTAAACTCTAAAATTATTATTATTAACACTAATATGAATATATAAAACCTAAGATTATTAACCCAAATATATTATTACACATATTAGGAGGGTAAAAATCCGAAGTTGGGTAACAATTTTGTGAGAATCGGGGGCAGAAAACCTTTTTTCTCAATAATTCGGCCGAACTTTTGTAAAAGTTTGGCCGAACGATTTAAGAGTTCGGCCAAACTTTCGAAATTAGTTTGGCTGAACTCGTTCTATCGTTTACATTGATGGCATATTGACGGCGTGGGCAAACATATTTTTGGTCAGAGATGGGAAAACCGGAAACAAAAGTTCGACTGAACTAAAATTTCGGCCAGGCTATTAGTTTGACTGAACTTTTAAAATAGTTTGGCCGAACTCATATTTTATAAATATATCGTCCCACAAACTTTACATGTTTCTTGTTCACATCTGTCGCGCGTGTCTGTTTCTTGTTCGTCTCTTGTTGTTGTTGCTCTGTTGCGCTCTGTGACTTTTTTTGTTGCTCTATTGCGCTCTGTGATTTTTGTTGATTTGGAGTTGCGCTGCAAGGACGAGGTGATTTTTGTTGATTTGCAGTTGCCCTACGATGACGAGGTAATTTTTGTTGATTTGTAGTTGATTTTTCAGTTGCAGTTGCTCTTTTGTTTTTTGTAATTTTGTTTTGTTGATTTTTTTTGGTTTGATTTTAATTTAATTTTTTTTGTTCGCAGGGAATTTGGTTTGCATATTCTACGACGTCTTCAGGGAATTCTCGGGTTCGTCCTCATTGCAGCTTCGTCTGCGAATTTCTATGAAATTACGGGTATGTATCTATGTATCTATGCTTATAGCATGCGAATTTCTGCGAATTTCTATGTATCTATGCTTATAGCTCAATGTAATCATATACCGGGTTTCCTGTATTCTGTAATTGCAACACAACCTTTAATGGTAATAATACTAATAGAACATCAGCTCTAGTGAGATTAGTATGCAGAATGACCAATTCAATTCTATATGAGTGAGTGGTTGGACTTTGCCATGTTTAAGGAGCTAGTGTCCTAGCTATAAATTCAATTTACAGCTAGGAGGAGTTTTTTATTTTTGAACATATAGTTCTAGAGGATATATTGTCAACTGTGCCTCGGTTAGGCGTTGGGAAAACATTAGTAACTATAGCATCTAAAAGATCTTCGGATTTGGAATCAGGAAAAAACCACCCTTCAGGTGCATTAACTACAGATACATCTGAACTCTGAGACATATCCAACTCATAATGGTAATCTAACCTATGAGAGATTCCAACATTTTCTGTTCCAAAATTTGAACTTCATACATCTTATCCATGAAATAACATTTCAATCCACGTACCCTTTTCAGTTCATATTTTTTTTAAAGGCAGTCCCAATGCTTCAAGTAATCCAGCACTTGATAATACGTGCACAAATGCATGTGCATTTTCATATTGTTCTTTAGAGGGCCAATTGCGGAAGTTATCAGAGTCACCATTACCACTAGGCTTATCACTATCTGCAGGAATAGTAGAAATCTTGCCGATGCTAGGAAGGAAACTTTCTGAACATTCTTTGTCAGTGTTCAACCTATGAACATTGTTAGTCTGAATTAGCCCAGGAAAATATGATAAGAACTCTTTATGCCAAGGTTGGTAATTTATTCCAATCATGGATTGGTGATTTACTCCAAGTGTGTTAGATGTTGAAAGCACATCATCCCCAAGAGAAGACATAAAACTCTTACCTAAACCCTGTAGCAGTTTTTTTCAATATGACCAGTTGTAAGAGATGCATCAGAGGACACTCTAGGATCACAGGCATATGTTTTGATATTTTCAGAACATGAAAAAAATCTTAGGTACATAGATGGGTGGGTTTGGGAATATGGTTCACATGAAAATTAATAGGGAATCGATTTAGTGGAAACCTTTTATAATATCAGGACTCAAACAATGAGAGAGAGAAAAAACCTTTTATATTCAATGTAAAACACATGCATTAACTTATAATTGTGATATTTTCCCTTCTTTCCAACTTAGTCCATCCTTCTAGAAAAATACCTTTTAATGAAGCTGATATATCCATAGTGATCCACTGATATTTGTTCACTAACAACTATTCCATTTTGGACTTATATATCTCAAAACTATGCTCATTGAATTTATGTATCTATATCTTTAAACTACTTAACTATTTCATTACACCATAGGAATCATTTCGATATATCTCCCATTTTAATGGGGTCTATCACATTTCGAGAAAAACACTTTAGCCATAAAATTTTCCCATTGAAACCAAAATTATTTTGATACAAAACATAGGTTTTAACCTTATATAGTTAATTGTTTCAAATAGATTCTTAATAAAATGAAAAATATTCAATGTAAAGCACATGCACATTAACATATAATTGTGATATTTTCCCTTCTTTCCAAGTTATTCCATCCTTCTATAAAAATCCCTTTTAGTGAAGCAGACATATCCATAGTGATCCACTGATATTTTTTCACCAACAACTATTCCATTTTGGACTTATATATCTCAAAACTATGCTCATTGAATTTATGCATATATATCTTTAAAATACTCAACTATTTTATTACACCATAGGAATCATTTCGATATATCTCCCATTTTAATGGGGTCTATCACATTTCGAGAAAAACACATTAGCCATAAAATTTTCCCATTGAAACCAAAAGAGATTTGATACAAAACATAGGTTTTAACCTTATATAGTTAATTGTTTCAAATAGATTCTTAATAAAATGAAAATTATTCAATGTAAAACACATGCATTGACATATAATTGTGATATTTTCGCTTCTTTTCAACTTAGTGGACATCCTTCTAGAAAAATCCATTTTAATGAAGCAGATATATCCACAGTGATCCACTGATATTTGTTCACAAACAATTATTCCATTTTGGACTTATATATCTGAAAACTATGCTCATTGAATTTATGCATCTATATCTTTAAATTACTTGAAACTATTTTATTACACCATAGGAATCATTTCGATATATCTCCCATTTTAATGGGATGTATCACATTTCGAGAAAAACACATTAGCCATAAAATTTTCCCATTGAAACTAAAAGTGATTTGATACAAAACATAGGTTTTAACTAAGTATATAGTTAATTGTTTCAAATAGATTCTTAATAAAATGAAAAGTATTAAATGTAAAACACATGCACATTAACATATAATTTTGATATTTTCGCTTCTTTCCAACTTAGTCCATCCTTCTATAAAAATCCCTTTTAATGAAGAAAATATATCCATAGTGAACCACTGATATTTGTTCACCAACAACTATTCCATTTTGGACTTATATATCTCAAAACTATGCTCATTGAATTTATGCATCTATATCTTTGATCTAGATGGATATCGGTGGCCACCCACCTAATCCATTTGGACCCACACCATCAATTCCTACAACTTTTCACATTCAACACCACTTACTATTTTTAGCAGGTTTTCGGGTCCTGCACTCCCGGAGCCATTTTGGGGCCTTAATGATCCAGGTGGATATTGGTGGCCACCCACCTATTCCATTTGAACCCCCACCGTCCGTTCGTTTAGTTTTTAAGTTGTAGCACAACTTACTATTTTTAGCAGTTTTTCGGGTCCTGAACTTTCGAAGCCGTTTTGAGGCCCTAAACGACGTTTTTTGGGAAAACCAGGAGCAACATGGGTTCATGGACCAATTTTTCTCACATCAAAAGTTGTACTCCTTGGATATATATTTATAACGAGCTATTGAGTGCGTCAAATGGAGATCGGATGCCAAAGTTACACCCCTGGGAAGTTGAAACACCAATTTACCCAAACAGGACCCACAGTTTTGGTGCTTCATCTCCTAGAGTTAGGTTTTTGGAAATTTCAGTTTTTCCGTTGTATCTCAATAATAAATAGGCCCTTGAGCCTCATTGTAACACATTTCAGAGGTTTGTAGCTACCACATCTCTTCTCAGAGATTCACTACCAGCACCCTAGCTTTTTATTTCCATTATGTCTGTAAGCATATTTCTGTTATTTGATATTAATGAAATGACGCATTATTTATGCTGCATCTCTATGTTTATGGCTATTTCTGTATTCTGTTGCGTTCCTGCATAAATCTGGATCAATGGTATTAGAGTGATCTACTCTTTATTTGCTTTTCTTTTCATATCCCCAACGAGGTCAGGGTATAAGGAGTTAGGGCTCGATCTGGTTGAACCCTTGCAAGATCAGCCTCGCAAACCCTGAAGACCTCCCATGGCGGAAGAAAATAAAGACGAGGGAGCAGGAGATCCTATCAAAATATTGCTTGAGGAGGCCCTCAAGAAACAAAGGAACGCGATGATGGATAAATTTGCTCAGATCCTTCAACGACTACCCACCTACAGTGCATCTGCATCCAACAACCATTTTGGAGGTGCCACTCCCTTCAAGGTACGGGTAAAATTTGATATTTCTGTATTTGAAGGCCAAATAGATGCAGACGCTGTAGATAGATGGTTGAATTTTCTGGAAGGGTATTTCTCGGTCCATGATTTCTCTGACCGAGAAAAGATTATTTTTTCACTCCTCAAAACCACCCCCCATGTCAAAGATTGGTGGGAAACCTACCGTGAGCAAGAGGACGAAGGGGAACCCTCTCTGTTCTTGGCCACACCCACTTGGAATTCGTTCCGAGATGGCATCAAGGAACAATATTACCCCGTGGGGAGCTATGAGGACAAATACATCCAATGGACCATGCTGCAGCAACAAAGGGATCAAGATGTGCACGAACTGACGAATCTGTTCCATACCCTACGCATAAAGTTGGGTATTAAAGACTCAGAGAGACATTTGATGCTCAAGTACTGCGGTTATCTACACAAACACATTCAGGAGGAAATGGAGTTACTCAAAATTACATCGCTTGGCACGGCATATTGATATGCCACCAAGATTGAGCAGAAATTTAAGTAGAAGAAGTGAGACTTTGGATCTGCGAATCTGAAAGGTGCCCCCAAACCAAAGAACAAGGGGCAAGGCCAAAGCGGTGCTACACAGAACAACACCACAAATCAAAATAAGGACATAGGGAAGTGGTGTGAATTTGATAACAGCCCCACTCACAGCACAAACGAGTGTCGGGCCAAACAGTCATTGGTGGCCGAACTAAAGGCACCCAAATCAGATGCATTTTCTGATCCTGAGTCATAACCAAACAAAGGCAATGATAAAGGGAAGCAGATCATTGATGCAGATCCCAGTGCCATTGTTGCCACCACCAAGATCCAGAGGGAGGAACCAGAGGATCTAGAGGAGGGGGAGCGCCTCTTCCATTCGAAAATTTGGGTGAAGGGTTCTCCGCTGCAATTTCTTGTTGATATCGGAAGCCAAAAGAACCTCGTTTCAGCAGAGGTCATGAAGTGGCTTGGCCTACCGACCATAGCACACCTGCAGCCATATACCATTGGGTGGCTTCACCCAAGGAGAGATATTTGCATCCACCAACAGTGCCGCCTTTTGTACAACATCAAGCCATTCACGGATGAGGTATTATGTGATGTTGCTCCTCTTGATGTAGTTGATGTATTATTGGGCCAACCATACTTGTGGAGGTGACATGCTGTGTATGAGTCTAGGCCTCGTGCTGTTATTATTACTTTGGGAAATAACTTGTATAGGATACCAAAGGTAGTACTGCCTCTTGTCATCTCTTTGACTACTGCAAAACAACGCAGTAAGATTGTTTCCCAAACGAGGAAATTCATTTTCCTTACAACTCGCTCACAGGGAAAGAATAATATTGTGGCCAGAACCTCGAAACAGGGCTCCCCTGCACGGCTGCAGCAGATGGAAAAATTCATGGAGGAATACGAGGAAATTTTCTTCTCACTCACAGAGGGTCCTCTACACTGTCAGGACAAGCACTCCATTGATCTGACTCGGAATGCACCGCTGCCTGATGTTGCCATACCTCCTGTAAATACACATACAGAATCCACACAGGTACTGTATGAGGCTGATAAAGAAACCAAATTTACTAAACGCATCCAGCATGTCTGCCCACAGGTCCATGACATCTTCAACAAATCTAATACCCAGTTCAACAGAATTTGCTTCATCTCGGGAAAGATCTCAACACAATGGGGACCATTTCTTCCTAAGGAGGGAGGAATGATCCAAGTGGATATCGGTGGCCACCCACCTAATCCATTTGGATCCACACCATTAATTCTTGCAACTTTTCACATTCAACACCACTTACTATTTTTAGAAGGTTTTTGGGTCCTGCACTCACAGAGCCGTTTTGGGGCCTTAATGATCCAAGTGGATATTGGTGGCCACCCACCTATTCCATTTGAACCCCCACCATCAGTTCGTTCAGTTTTTAAGTTGCAGCACAACTTACTATTTTTAGCAGTTTTCCGGGTCCTGAACTTCCGGAGCCGTTTTGAGGCCCTAAATGAAGTTTTTTGGGAAAACTAGGAGAAACATGGGTCCGTCGACCGATGTTGCTCACATTGAAAGTTGTACTCCTCGGATATATCTTTCTAATGAGCTACTGAGTGCGTCAAACAGAGATCGGATGCCAAAGTTACGCCCCTGGGAAGTTGAAACACCAATTTACCCAAAGGGGACCCACAGTTTTGGCGCTTCATCTCCTAGAGTTAGGTTTTTGGACGTTTCAGTTTTTCCATTATCTCAACAATAAATAGGCCCTCGAGCCTCATTGTAACACAGTTCAGAGGTCTGTAGCCACCACATCTCTTCTCAGATATTCGCTACCAGCACCCTAGCTTTTTATTTCCATTATGTCTGTAAGCATATTTATGATATTTGATATTAATGAAATGACGCATTATTTCTGCTGCATCTCTATGTTTATGGCTATTTCTATATTTTGTTGCGTTCCTGCATAAATCTGGATCAATCTTTAAACTACTCAACTATTTTATTACACCATAGGAATCATTTCGATATATCTCCCATTTTAATGGGGTCTATCACATTTCGAGAAAAAACACATTAGCCATAAAAGTTTCCCATTGAAACCAAAATTGATTGGATACAAAACATAGGTTTTAACCTTATATCGGTAATTGTTTCAAATATATTCTTAATAAAATGAAAAATATTCAATTTAAAACACATGCATTAACATATAATTGTGATATTTTCCCTTCTTTCCAACTTAGTGTACATCCTTCTATAAAAATCCCTTTTAATGAAGAAGATATATCCATAGTGATCCACTGATATTTGTTCACAAACAACTATTCCATTTTGTACTTTTATATCTCAAAACTATGCTCATTGAATTTATGCATCTATATTTTTAAACTACTTGAAACTATTTTATTACACCATAGGAATCATTTCGATATATCTCCTATTATAATGGGGTCTATCACATTTCGAGAAAAACACATTAGCCATAAAAGTTTCCCATTGAAACCAAAAGTAATTTGATACAAAACATAGGTTTTAACCTTATATAGTTAATTGTTTCAAATAGATTTTTTATAAAATGAAAAATATTCAATGTAAAACGCATGCATTAACATATAATTGTGATATTTTCCCTTCTTTCCAACTTAGTGGACATTCTTCTAGAAAAATCCCTTTTAATGAAGCAAATATATCCATAGTGATCCACTAATATTTGTTCACAAACAACTATTCCATTTTGGACTTTTATATCTCAAAACTATGCTCATTGAATTTATGCATCTATATTTTTAAACTACTTGAAACTATTTTATTACACCATAGGAATCATTTCGATATATATCCCATTTTAATGGGGTCTATCACATTTCGTGAAAAACACATTAGCCATAAAAGTTTTGCATTGAAACCAAATGTAATTTGATACAAAAAATAGGTTTTAACCTTATATATTTAATTGTTTCAAATAGATTTTTAATAAAATGAAAAATATTTTATGTAAAACACATGCACATTAAGATATAATTGTGATATTTTCCCTTCTTTCCAACTTAGTGTACATCCTTCTAGAAAAATCCATTTTAATGAAGCAGATACATCTAGAGTGATCCACTAATATTTGTTCACCAACAACTATTTCATTTTGGGCTTATATATCTCAAAACTATGCTAATTGAATTTATGTATCTTTAAACTACTCAACTATTTTATTTCACCATAGGAATCTTTTCGATAGATCTCCCATTTTAATGGGGTCTATCACATTTCGAAAAAAACACATTAGCCATAAAAGTTTCCCATTAACAAAACATAGGTTTTAACCTTATATAGCTAATTGTTTCAAATATATTCTTAATAAAATGAAAAATATTCAATGTAAAACACATGCATTAACATATAATTGTGCTATTTTCTCTTCTTTCCAACTTGGTGGACATCCTTCTAGAAAAATTCCTTTTAATGAATCAGATATAGCCATAGTGATCCACTGATATTTTTTCACCAACAACTGTTCCATTTTGGACTTGTATATCTCAAAACTATGCTCATTGAATTTATGCATCTATATCTTTAAACTACTTGAAACTATTTTATTAAACCATAGGAATCATTCTAATGTATCTCCCATTTTAATGGGGTGTATCACATTTCTAGAAAAGAACATTAGCCATAAAAGTTTCCCATTGAAACCAAAAGTGATTTGATACAAAACATAGGTTTTAACCAAGTATATAGTTAATTGGTTCAAATAGATTCTTAATAAAATGAAAAATATTCAATGTAAAACACATGCACATTAACATATAATTGTGATATTTTCCCTTCTTTCCAACTGAATGGAAATCCTTCTAGAAAAATACCTTTTAATGAAGCAGATATATCCATAGTGATCCATTGATATTTTTTCACCAACAACTATTCTATTTTGGACTTATATATCTCAAAACTATGCTCACTTTTTTTGAAAAACGTTTTTTTGGGGCACTACCCTCGAACACCTGTGTGTGGGGAATTTTTCGTCTATATGAAACCCTAATGTGAGGGTCCTTTCCACCCATTTTATTCCTGCCACTATGCTTAGAAAAATATATATTGCATGGGGGTATTCACATAAAGAATATAACACATACCAAACATCCAATAATTCTCCTTAATGTGACCATCAATGTTGCAATGGTTAGAATTATTTCTACTACCCTTGCATGGATGTGTAGTGCATATTTTATTCTTATCCTCCTATTTCCAGTTCTTATTCCCCTCCTTCAAAGCTTCTTGATGCTATTTTTCTTCAAACCACTAACGTACCATTTATTTTGGCCTATGGTTTCTAGGCAATGTGCGTATACACATGGCTCATACATTATCCTTAGCTTGGAAAGAATCACTTGTTTTTGTAGATGGTTATATAGACCCCACATATACTTACAGAGTAAATTTGGGCTCTTGGGAAAGATATCAAATAATATGACCATATTTTTTTAACTTAGTACACTCTTATACACCCTTATGTCTACGTAAAGTAGTGTGAGTGATTCCATGGGTCCTCTACACACTTCATAGGGTATAATTGGGACAGGTATTGTTAAATTCTACAATTTCTATAGGCAGAGTCTCTAAAGGGCTAGTTAGCATCTCAATCTCATATTTTACGAAAGGTGACATATCCAGTAAATTCCCCTATAGTCAATCTCTGCAATAGATCTAAATAGAAGTTCTTCATTTTAATATCCGTAAAGCACAACCACTTTAAGGCAAACTGTGTACATGTCATTTCTCCCATAAATTCTTGACAAAGTTTTTAAAGCTTGTACATGTCATGTTGGCTTTCTCCCATTAACTTTAAAGCATGTTTTTGTAAGTGCATAGAAATAATTTCAAACCATAGTATTCACTGCGATTTTCTTTTGTGGAACAGATATGCTCAGTTTTCTGCAAAATCAATTAACTTGTAGAATGGTCCCTAGTGGAAAAATTCACGAGTTTTTTTGAATTGCAAGTCTTGCCATCGAGCTCTATGGGAATGCTTGGTGTATTTATAAATTTCCGCCTCAAACTTTTTCAAAAAATCTATCACAAAAATTTCTTCTTCTTGTAATTCAATTATTTTAGCAGTATTTGAACCTTGAATCGATGTATGGATATATTCATATCTCTTCCATTTCACTTTCATGTTGAAAAATGATTGGTCATTTATATCAATACGATATTTGTTTTGAAATTTAGTCAAATTTCCACAATCATCACTTTTTTTACCATTAACACATTTCTTTTCGTAAAATAATTCATCGCTTTCTCTTTCACATATAATTTGTGATATGAAATCACGGATAGTGGAAGGAGGAGGTGAATCTTTCCAAAATTTTCTACCAAAATTAAGGAATGTGTGATAATATAACTCAAATTTCACATGATAACGACAACAACAAGTGTCGCATACGATGATAGGTTTTACATACCATGGTTTTTGTTGAACAAAAGCAAAATTTGAGACATGGAATTTCACGATTCTCTTCTTTGAACATTGAACAACTCTATGCGGTTGTTTCCAAAAATTTTCACTAATTATTACCGTGCGATTTTGTGTTATTCTTCTTCGCATCACATCCCTTGCATTCGGAGAAACACGTGAATTTTTCTTCCAATATTCATATATTGTTTTTTTAACATTTATCTAAGTCTATATTTGCATGGTTGCCTACAAATAGCTCTCCAAAAGTGAGTTCATCATTTACATCTATTTGCAACTGAAATTTCTGATGTTTGTGCAAATTTTTTCGTGAGGTTCCTAATGCTTGTGCCATAGATTTTACCAAGCGATTCTCTTTAGTACTTGATGAAACCACTGCCATATGTATTTCTCTACATACAAATGAAACATTTTTCTATCTAGATGTTATAATTTAATTTATAGAATTATTTATATTTTGTGTCACATTTTCCTTCATTTTTTTATCTTTTGTTGAACTGATCCCCAATATTGATGTGGCTTCATTGTTGTTTCTCTGTGATGAGAACCTTTCAGGACATTTGGGCTTGAACTGTCACATTTTCCTTTATGAAGTACATATTAAAAATGTGTTTAACACAATATCTTATAACATGGTCAAATTTTTTATCTCCATATGTGTAAGTGTCAACATTTTCTAACATCTCATCATCGACATTGATTTCATCTGTACATATTTGAATGAATAGTACATAATAAGTTTATATATTCAATAAATAACTAAAGTAATAAATATGTATAATTTCAATAATACATGCATGTGTTCAACACACACACACACACACAGATATAGCTTGTGATTCAATTTCTTCACTTGTATTTCTTTCAACATTTTCACCATCTTCAATCATTGGTTCAATATATCTTTCAATTTCTCTTTCAAAATTTTGTATCTCATCATCAGTGTTTTGAGGAATATCTCTCTTTGTTTACATTGCGAAATATTTTTCAAAGTAGTTCATCAAATAAAAAATAATCTTTACATTTTAAACTAGGAAAATTTTAAATATCAAATTCATAATATTTACATTTAGATAAATGTCTAAACTTCTATTTGAGGTTGATTTTCCATTTCAATATTTGAGAGTTCTTCTCTCTTTCTTTTGCGAGATTCTCTCTTCTCTTCTCTACATTCCTCGGGGTCTCTTTTTCAATCATATCTTCTCGTGCAATTCCTTCAGTTTCCCATGATAATAGAGTATGAATTTAATTCTTCATTTGGACAAAAACTCAATTTAAAAAACATCTAAAAGTTTAATTAAAAAGGAAAACTCATTTTAAAATTTTGCAAAAAACACATACCTCAATCCCAAACACCCTTTAAAAAATCCGGGAAAAAATGGCATATAAAAATGAAGGAAGCTTTCTAAATATTTTCTTAAAGTCTTGCAAAAAATTCATTTACAAAGTTAGACAAAGCTATTTATATTTTAAGGTCAACCTAAAAGATTCTTCAACCCAAAACACATACTCTTAAAAAATGTCACTTCCAAAAATACCTCCAAAAAATTTCCATTGAAAATTAATTCCAACTTATTAAAAATGCCACTTTAAAAAATACAAGCCTCTAAAAAAATATCATTTCAAAAAATACCTCCAAAAAATGTCCTTTTAATTTTAAGCCTAAAGAGAGTCCTTTCAAAATTAAGCCTAAAAAAATTCCTTTGAAAATTAAGACTAAAACCTCTAAAATCAATGAAAATTAAGCCCAAATCCATGCAAAAAAATGAGCCCAAAAACATGAAAAATGTATCACATATCGAAAATGTCCTTTGAATTTACGTCCAAGAAAAGTTCTTAAACCCAAAACAATCCTTTGCAAAAATATCCTTTGAATGTACCTCCAAGAAAATTCCTTAAACCCAAAACAATCCTTTGCAAAAATGTCCTTTGAATGTACCTCCAAGAAAAGTCCTTAAACCCAAAACAATTCTTTGCAAAATCAGACCAAGACCTTTGCAAAATCAAACCAAATGTGTGAAAATATGCGAAAATAATGAATGATTTCGTGACAATTTATATTTCCATGAAATGTTTTTTTGAAGGGGCTTCATGATATTTTCCGGCTGACGTAAAGTCGGGTAAAATTTCGACCAAAATTTTATAAAAAATTTGGCCGAACTTTTATGTCGTTAGACTTGATGGGCCGTCAGCGCGAAAAGCAATTCGGCCGAACTTTTTTTAAGAGTTCAACCGAACTAACACGTCTGCAATTACGCAGAGGCAAGCTTTGAATACATATCTTCAACTTTGGACTGATTAAGCTCCATGAAACATTCTGAGTTAACTGTCGGAACCAAGACAAGCATTTTCACAATTCAATCTACTTTCAGGAAATATAACTTTTATGGAATTTCATAAATATTTACTAATTTAATTAATTTTGTAATAAAACGGGTGCAAACAATTTCTTAAGGTCATTTATGATTCGATTGAAATCATAATTCGTATCTTTCAAAAATATCTTGTAAAAAAAAGAAATTGAGACTTTTATGGTGCATTACATTGGTCCATCGTGTAATGGGTAGTTTTTAGATTTTTTTAGTCTATAACTTATATGTTAAGGAAATTTCGTGTAAAAAAGAAACATCTTCACAAAATATGTGATTTTTTCATATAAGACCGGTTTAAAAATTTCTAGTAATTATGATATACATCGAACAAAACTTTGTAAATATAATGAAACTAAAGTAGTCTTTTATACAGATTGTTATAACACATTTGTCTTCTCAAAAGCAAAGTTTCAAAGAATACAGCATTGCGACATAACATGACTTCTTATAAATCCTTTGATTGTTAAAAAACACACACTCAAAGAAATGCTAAGTTGACATATCAAATGTGTATAAAAAAATTCTAAAAAATAAGTATTAGAAAGCTAATAAAGTTTCTGACAACCTTTATTTTTATCGCAAAATGAAATTCTAAACAGAGAAATAGTTTTGGCTTGCAGAAAGTTGAAGAACATAAAAAAATGAAATTTTTTTCTCAAAAAAGGGAAAAAAGTGTAACCCAGCTTCACATTTTCACCCAGGGATTACTATTATAAACCTAAGGGATTATTGATATTATCAACCCAAGTGACTAATAATATTATAAACTCATGGGATTAATAAATCCAAGTGAGTATAAAGCCTACTATTAATATTATAAAACCAAATTGATTAATAAACCCAATTGATTAAAAACACTAGGATTAATATTATAAACCCTATAAGTATGAAGCTTAAGTTTGTAAACCCTAAACTCAATATTATAAGCCAAAACAAACCCTATACATTAAACCTAATATTATAAATGAGGATATTAATCCCTAATTTATTTAACTTCACAATGCGACATTGAATAAATTGCATTGCATCTTATCATTGTGACAATGATTGTCACACTCCGACATTGGATAGATTTATGTACCATTCTAATGTCACAATATTAAACCCTAATATTATACAACCTAACATTATAAAACTCATAGTTATAAATCCTAAGTTTAATATTATAATCCCTATGATAAATATTATAAACCATAGACTTAATATTATAAGTTCTAAAATTAATATTATCAACCCTAAGATTGTAAAACTTAATATTAAAGCCTAATATTAAACCCAATATTAAAAATCCCAATCGTAAAAACCCAACATTTCAAACCCGATAGTAAACGTGATATTATAAACCTAATATTAAACCTTAATATTATAAACCCGGAATAAGAAACCCTAATATAAAATCTCAGTTTTCTAATGTCGCATTGTGACATTGAACTAATTCCAATATAATGTAACATTGCGACAATCATTGTGAGATTAATTGTTGCATTGAGACAATGTTTATCACAATACAATGTTGGACACATTTTTGTACCAATCCAGCATTGAGACAATGTTTGTCACAATGCAATGTTGGACACATTTTTGTACCATTTTTGTTTGATCGGAGTTGAAGACTGTTGATTGTTAAACATAGTCAAACATTATCAAACATAGTTAACAATATTACTAAATATGGTTGACTAATTTTTTGATGTTGCATCGTGGCATTTAATCAATTACAATGTAATACATTGTGATGTTGGTAAAATTTATGTACCATTTTGGCATCACAATATGATTATTATCATTATTATTAAACATTATTAACATTAATATTATTATTACTAAAAAAGATTAATCTTAATTGTGAAAGGCCAAGTACTATTTTAGTTGACTAAGGTTGATAACGTTTTACTTTGGCCAACCAAGGTTAACTATAATTGAATATGTTTAAGTTACGCTGACCAAGGACAACTATGAGTGAACAATGTTCACTATTATTAAATACGGTAAACACAAGGCTGACCAAATTTGTTGATGATCTACTATTTAAACATCGTTGATAAAAGTCGACATTGGTTGAATATGTTAGATTAATGTGTTTGACTATGTTTGACTATTAATAATAATCAATAATATTAATTTGAATGTTTAAAGTTATATTAATATTAAAAATCATTTAAATATTATTATAATATTGTCTGCATCGGGCAAGGTGTGAAGCCGCTTGTTTGCATTGGGCAAGGGTGGATAAGCATGCTCGACTGTTAAGGAGAGGGTGCGTGAGCATGGCTGGACCAACAGGCCATGGGAGCGTAAGCGTGCTCAATTGTTAAGGAGAGGGAGCGTAAGCATGCTCGACTGTTAAGGAGATGGTGCATAACCATGGCTGGACCAACAAGACGCCCTCGATTTATTGCTCTATTTTCTCGAACTATTTACCCACCCGCCGCAATCCCCATAACCTGACCTAAAGAAAAGGTATAACCTTCTTCACTTTCATTAAGGAGTATGGGTGGAGAAATGCAAACAATATTAATTTGAATGCTTAAAACTCATATTAATATTAAAAATAATTTAAATATTATTATTAATAGTATAGTGTAAATGTTATTAATAATATTAATGGTAATATTAAATTTTCATAGTTTCAAAAATCTATTAACATTTTATTAGTAATATCATTAACAATATTGCTTTTAATATTGCTTTTAATGTTTTTTTATTAATGATTGATATAAATATTATATAATAATAATAATAATTAATAATAATATTTAATGTTAAAATATTATCAATAACATATATTAATATTAAATATAATTTTTTATTATTAATGTTAAGAATATGGTTCAGTTTGTTTTACTATATTTAATTAAGAAGTAAATATTATTAATATTATTTATTAATATAAATCTTAATACTATTCATATTAAAAATATTAATATTGATGTTATTAATAATATCATTAAAATTTAATAATTTTAAAAATTATTATGATTAATAATATCAATATTTTTATTTTTAAAAAATATTAATAATATTATTATATTATTATTGTATTATTTTTATTATTAATTTAAATGTCATTATTATTTTTAATGGATATAAATGTTATATAAAGATTAATATGACTATTAGTAAAATTTAATGTGAAACTATTATAATATTATATAATAATAATGTTAATAATGATTATTTTAACCTAAATATTAAAATTCATATTATTATTAAAATCATTTAAATCTTATAAATTTAAAATCCATATTAAGTTTAAACAAACTTTAAATGTTATTATTAATATTGTTATTTAAATGTTATTAATAAAATTAAATTTAAATTATTAATTTTCATAATTTAAAAATTTACTAATATTATTATTAACACTATTTCTTTTAATATTAATTTGAATGTTTAAAAATCATATTAATATTAAACATAATTTAAATGTTATTATTAATATTATAATGTAAATATTATTAATAATATTGATGTTAGGAAGACTAAGAAACTAGTAAAAGAGACCAGTAAAAGAGGTAGGAAGGCTAAGCAAGAGGCGTTATTCAGTATATCTCAAGCGTACTCTTTTGGTAATACTCCACAAACCAGGAATATAATTCAGGGATGAGAAAAAAAAAGCCACAATAATGAGGAGGATAATGAGGCAGAGGCAAAGGCAAAAATAATGGATTTCATTACTGATCCTGGAAATACAAGAGGTCGTCTATCATTGTTTAATGAAACGGTTCATACCTATTGGATAATGAAGTGTGTCATCACCAAAGCAATGCAAAGTTTTCAACCAGGGCAAGGGAAAGTCAATCTGGCAGTAATAGAAATTTTTCAGGATATTACCATACAACTTCAGCAAATCAAGGTGACACAATACCTGATGATAGCGCGAATGGAACGAATAGAGAAGCAGATGCAACAACTGTAGCAAGTGGACATGCTTGGATCCACTGCTAAGGATCCAGCACCGATTGACTCTTTAGATGGATAGTTTCCTAGTTTTATTTTATGAATTTTGCAGATAGTGTTTATGTTTTTAATTACTGCTTAGACAGTGAACTCGCTAACAGTAAACTGGCCATTGTGGCAAGTCAGAGAAAGAAACAATTTCAATTTTGGATGGCATTCAATGTGTTAAGGTGGCCAACAGACCTGGTTTCCTACGGACAAGTTGAGGTCACCAACTCTGTATATGATGCAATCTGCTTTTTTACAATAATAAAAAGTAGTAAGGTCCTACCAAATTCAAAAAAAAAAAAATATTGATATTAGAATCATTAAATATTAATATTTAATACTTAGTATTATTATATTTAATATTAATATGAGAGGTAAGTAATGGCCAGCGTGTGAAAAATTTTAGTGCTTCGTCCAATGAGGGAGGTGAAGTTCTAAAGTGCCATATGGGGAATTGGAATGGCATTTGTGTTGAGGTGGTGGTTCAACGTCATGCACATGAGTGGTTGTATTTGTAGCGGCGAGGGTAGTGGCGTCAGGCTTTTTTTTGGTTCTAGTGCCATTTGAAGCGATATATTTCTAGGTTCAAGCAAGGCTTTCTTGTCGTGTCTGTCTCGTAAAGGGTTCCCAACCTCTTTTGTTATGGTGCAACACAAATTGAAGTAACAATAATTTTTTTGATTCAATTTGAATTTGGAAGGTGTGGGATTTTAGTTCTTTGGTGGGTGTTAGAAGCAGGTTCACGGTGAAATCTTTGGTGGTGGTGGCAGCTTCATGCAGTATGCTGCTTCACGGGTGGTTGTATTGTGACCTAGGTTGATTTGAGTCACACCATGTGACTTTCGTGGTTTTTGGAACATACCAAGGTAAGGAGAGCTACTCTCCTTCACAATGTTTGTTGTCGTAGTACCATGGGAGATTTTGAGGATAAGACTCAAAATCTAATCACCATGATGATCACTATCTATGTTAATATCATTTAAATTGATAGAGTTTCAACTTCTTAATACTTTCAACTAAGTCAAACTTTTTGCCGCACATATTAAGTTTTAGATTTTTTTTTAAGGAATTGGGTGAATATTTTTTCGACCCAATCCTACTTTTTACCCCATCACTTTTTTTGGCCTTGCAATATCCTGAAGAAAGTGTCTCTTTCAAAGCTATCGCTCACCCCAACACCTTCGGTTTATGCTTATCCATCGCGGCTTCCATCCAATTATTACATTTCTACTCACCACATGAGTATTGTTATCATCACAGCAACACCATTTCCAGTCCACCATTTTCCAATCGAAAACAGATTCACACGGTAATTGATTTCGTCATTTTTCTTTTGAATCAATTGTCATCGTATACTCATCACGATCTTCTGTGTCTTTCGTCCCTTCAAGGCTACTCAGAAAAGGAGGGATTTTTGGCTGCAGGGAGCAAACCACATGGAGTGCATGTACTTGAATTTTCTCCATGGAGGAAGGTGCATCTTTTTCCTCTTCAACGAACTATTCATACCTTCGCACATTATTTTTACAATGGATTGCAATCTATCACCCCTCCCCACATATAGGTTGGGAACTGTCACACCCCTACACCTCGGGTGTCTTCCAACCACATTGTAGACGGGTGCGACACTGCCGTACTTTTTCTTTTTTCAAATACATAAGTATGCAGACTATGCCTTTAGCAACATTTGTTAGTTATGATCAAATGTCCTTTCAATTATGTGGAATAAAACATAAACATAATTATCAATCCACAAGTACGTTCATACATACAAGGGAGGGGCAACTCCCTATTAATAATGAGTCCGCCCGATAATATGTTTCATAAAAATATGAGTTTAAAATATCCAATCCAGCAGAAGCCACTCCTGCTCCTTGGCAAGGCAATTTACCTTTTGACCAAGCTCTAAGGCTTTTCAACCATCAAAATAGCCTACAACAGTAATTTACAACCAAAGGTTTTCACCTGCGGAATTTCCTGCACAAAGCTGCCCAAGTGCTGCTGGGTCACCCGGGTCACTCAATCATTGCTCCAAATCAGTTCAGAACGTTTCTTGAGCTATCCGTGTGTCCAATCCGCCTCCCAACTGTGTGGTTAGATGCGGCCCGTCGATACCCACATTCGGCACTTTACGGCACTCAAATCTGACTCTCGACGCTCTTGGAATCGCTTTAGAACTGAAGCCTAGTCCGTTCAGAGGCGCCCAGTCATGCACGACCCGACCCAACCCGACTCGACCTACGGTGCAGCCTGTGGTGGTCTGCGATGCGACTCACCCAACTGCGACCTGACTTTCCCTGCACTCGTTTCCTTCACTGGTTGCTACATTTCTTCACCAACGAGATGTTGGAACGCTCGTGGTGACCAACACCTTTACCCTTGACTATTCATGTTGTTCGTTCATTGATGCCTCCACTCTTCCACACACCCACCAATATATATGAATGCCCAAGTGAAGTGTGGGTCGCTCGGTCGACCTGAGCCGACCCGTCGTTTGGTCGCTCGCCCATGAAGTGTTGCATCGACCGTGCCCGACACGTTCGCTACTCCACCAACTCACCCATCAGCTTGGCTCGTCCACGGTGCGCCCCTTGGTGGTATAAACAAGTCTTGCCAATGTCGTGCGTTGTTCAAGTGCTACGCGCCTCTCCCAACTCGCCCTCGTGACGCGCCTCTGCTACACGCACGTGCCCGTGCCTCTACGGTGCGGTGTTCCGCCCATTTCGTCGCACGGCGCCCGAACTTGTCCAAATGCCCAACGAGCGTGCCCGTTACCCCAAACACGCCCATGAAATATTGGGGCCTTACATCCTCCTCCACTTCAAATATGACTATCGTCCTCAATAGTGCTACCATCGTCACATCATATCGTCGCAAAGTATCATCGCAACTTTCGTCGTAAAGTCTCATCGCACAATATCATTGCAACGTCGCCGCATAAACTAGCAAGGTTCAGGTCCATGAAATATCTCCTCGATCATCGTCAATCTCATGTGAATCTCTTAATCAAGTACTCCAACCAACTCAACACAACAAAAGCTGCTATGTATCTAGTATAACTCCGCACATTTTCGACCCCCATAACTTGAACTAGTTGGGTGATCAATCCAACCATAACGTCCTCATCATGAGAATGTCCATCCTCATACCATGCGTTAGTTGTTCCTTCTGCAATTTGTCACATCCATCAACTCGATCAAGTCTGAATCTCATCCAAGTGTGCCATGTTTGGGTCCATGAAGTGTGTCCATCTCATCCACAACATGTTGTCCATGATGCTAGTCCATGTGTTACTTGTATGCAAAGTAGACTCATCCTCCTAGTATCATCAAAAGTAAGAAGTGTGGCTAATTCAAGTAGACTCAAGCCCATGCCAAAGTGTATACCACTAAGGCATCTCCATCATGAACTCCCATGCCTCATCATATCCAAAGCATTGGTAAGTCTACTTGTATTGGCCATGAGTGCCATCACAAGTTCTCACCTGCAAATCATATGAATGTCTCATAGGCTGCTCATCCAACCAATGTCCAAGTTGCTCATGGTGAACAACATCCCATCAGTCCATCTATAAATATCTCCATGTAGTTCATGTTCATGACTTTGGTTTCCCATGTGTTCATCCAAGTGAACTCAACTCAACTCTCATCATCATCATGTCCATACACATCGAAGTGAAGTTCTCTTGGTCACTCCTACCTTCATCCATCATATATGAGTACTTCCTTCAAGGCTACTCCCCCACTAAAGGTCTGCCAAGAGGTCCATCTTGGTTGAAGCCATGAAGAAGTCCACTCCACCAACGTGCTTACCACCAAGGTAGTCTATGGGTCATGCCGGGCACTTGCCATTCTATGTGGCTAAGCATGACGCTTTCCATCACAAAGGTCATCACATTCCCCCCTTGTCCAGGGAATTTGAACCATCAAGTGTAAGGTCACAAATTTCCCCATCAAGGTTTGTATCATTCCATTTCCCTTGTTCCATCGATGTACAAGGCCTCATCGTAGGCATCCAAGGAGTATTCATCCATGGTGTTGGCAAAGAAGTCATGTCTTTGCTTGTCCTTCCATACCGTCCATCTCCAAAATGCTCCAATGAAACACAAGTCATCTCTCCATGAAGACTCCTCAAGTGAGTGTCCTCCATCCTCATCAATGCCTTTGATGTGTTTGATCCTGGTACCACCTGCTCATCAAGTTCCTCCTCGATCATGGTCACATTTGCAACATCTTCATGTGGATTGTCCACCAATGCTTGTAATGTGTCTTGTCTTGGTTCAACTTGTGTCACAAGTTCGTCCTTCATCTCTTCCATCTCTACAACATCCTTATGAGAATCATCCATCACTAATGCTTGCAATGTGCTTGGCCTCGATCCAACCTCTTCATCAAGTTCATCCTTGACATCTTCCACATCTGCAACATCCTCGTGTGGATCAACCTGCAATGCTTGTAATGTGCTTGGTTCAGGTTCAACTTGTTCTACAAGTTCTTTCTTCTCCTCAACTACATTCCCAACATCCTTCGATTCAGTCATATACCTCTTTCAAATTTCATAAATATCCTCTCGAAGTGCCTCTAGTTCATAGCATAACATCATCCATTCATCGAAATGGACCATCCTGTCAAAAAATCGATCAACTTCATCCTTGTTAGATGAGGATATCCCTTCCTCATACAAGGCCTTAAGAGATTGTGCTATAGCATCATGCTCTTCTATAAGTGCTTTCGCTTTCTTCCAAGATTTCACCACTTCTTTCCACAAGACTCCAAGATCTTCTCGAATCCACAAGTTCTCCCTCATGTACTTCATCCATAGTAAAGCTTCAAGGGCTTTCTCCCCTAATTCTTCCAAAGTCGGCATGTATTCTTTTCTAGCTTTAGCCCTGACAAATGCCTTGCTTCAGCTAAGGTCTCAAGAGAAACCCCGATGTATAAGTTCAGCTTCAAGACCACCTGCAACCCTGCAACTGTGTCCCTGCTTCAGTAAAAAGCTCCCAGTGAAGATAGCTCTGATACCAACTGTCACGCCCCTACACCTCGAGTGTCTTCCAACCACGTTGTAGACAAGTGCGGCACTGCCGTACTTTTTCTTTTTTCAAATACTTAAGTATGCAGACTACGCCTTTAGCAACATTCGTTAGTTATTATCAAATGTCCTTTCAATTATGCGGAATAAAAAATAAACATAATTATCAATCCACAATTACGCCCATACATACAAGGGAGGGGCAACTCCCTGTTAATAATGAGTCCGCCCGATAATATGTTTCATAAAAATATGAGTTTACAATATCCAATCCAGCAGAAGCCACTCCTGCTCCTTGGCAAGGAAATTTTCCTTTTGAACAAGCTCTAAGGCTTGTCAACCATCAAAATAGCCTACAACAGTCATTTACAACCAAAGGTTTTCACCTACGGAATTTCCTGCATAAAGTTGCCCAAGTGCTGCCGGGTCACCCGGGTCACTCAATCATTGCTCCAAATCAGTTTAGAATGTTTCTTGAGCTATCTATGTGTCCAATCCACCTCCCAATTGTGTGGTTAGATTCGGCCCATCGATACGCACATTCGGCACTTTACGACACTCAAATCCGACTCCCGACGCTCCCAGAATCGCTCTCGGACTGAAGCCCAGTCCGTTCAGAGGCACCCAATCATGCACGACCCAAACCGACCATCGTTCAGCTGCGCCGGACCCGACCTGACCCAACCTGCGGTGGTCTACAGTGCGACTCGCCCAACTATGGCCCGACTCACCCTGCGCTCATTTCCTTCGTCGGTTGCTACGTTTCTTCACCAACGAGATGTTGGAATGCTCGTGGTGACCAACACCTTTACCCTTGACTGTTCATGTTGTTCATTCGTTGATGCCTCCACTCTTCCACACACCCACCAATATATATGAACGCCAAAGTGAAGTGTGGGTCGCTCGGTCGACCCGAGCCGACCTGTCGTTTGGTCGCTTGCCCATGAAGTGTTGCGTCGGTCGTGCCCAACACATCGGCCACTCCACCGACTCGCCCGTCAACTTGGCTCGTCCACAGTGCACCCCTTGGTGGTATAAACACGTCTTGTCAACGCCGTGCGCTGGTCAAGTGCAACGCGCCTCTCCCAACTCGCCCTCGTGACGTGCCTCCTCTACATGCACGCGCCCGTGCCTCTACGGTGCTTTGTGCTGCCCGTTTCATCGCACGGCGCCCGAACTCGTCCAAACGCCCAACGAGCGCGCCCGTTACCCCGAACGCGCCCATGAAGTCTTGGGGCCTTACATCCCAATCCAAGGAGGGTAGTATATTGCCTTATCTCAAAGTGTTTTCTGAAATCCGAAGTCCACAAACAAACTAATGTTGTTGATGCCTGAATTTGAATTTGTGTTTTTCAATATCAAGTCTATGTTTTCATAAAATGTTAAGTAGACTATTCAAAAATCATAATAAATTAGTCACTTACAACTATCTTTCATAAAAAGATCATAAATGAATAACTTACTTCATTTAATTGAATCTCAAAAAATGTTATCTAATATATATCAATAAAATCAATATTTTTTTAAATGTTCATAATATTATAAAAATATATTAAATTTAAATATAAATATTTCAATAACTTTATATAATTTATTGAGTTTACCAAAAAAAAAAAAAAATTACAACTAAATAAAATTAAAATAAATAGAGACATTATAAATAATATTATGGTACCCAGTGTCTCATTCACTTAAATTGATTTTTTTTTAATTATTATTATATATAATAACACATTTATATAAATTAAATGGTAATAAATATATATATGCATCAAAATATTTACCTCATGATACATCTCACATTACTAAAAATTAAATAAAAAATCAGAAAAATAAACCAAACTATTTAATTATTATTAAAAAGAATATATGAATATATATATATATATATATATATATATATATATATATATATATATATATATACAAACATGTAAAAAGTTCTTAACCAAGTATATTCTTAACATGTAAATAAGCTTTGTTATAATACTATGGACCAATACCATGGTTTATTAATATCACATGCTCAAAAAAACCCTAGCTTAGGTTCATATGACACATGTTTATAAAAATTATTACTACAATTCTACTAAAACTATAAACATCTACGTAGATTTTTAACATGTAAATAAGCTTTTGCTATAATACTATGGACCAATACCATGGCTCATTAATATCACATGCTCAAAAACCCTAACTTATGTTCATATGACACATGCTTATAAAAATTATTACTACAACTCTATTAAAACTATAAACATCTAATCAATGAAAGTCACTAGCAGATGGCATCAGTAGTGGGCCACACCAACCCTAGTTGGATTTTTTTAGCATGTCTCCTCACTTATTACATTGCACAAACACCTAGTGAATTACTAAAACTATATGTTTTTTAAATATATAAAATTATTTTAATGTTATTATAAAAATAAACAAAATATTATATTTTTTCATTATTATGAAAAGAATTTGTTTGATATAATTTAGTATCCCACTTAAAAAAAGAGGTTTGCACCTCAAGACATTTGATCTATATGGGTCTTTAACCACGATAACCTATAAATAGATTTTGTTAAGATACCATGGCTTACTAATACCACAAGTACCCAAAAATCCATAAATCTGGTTTATATGGCACATGTTTGTATGACATGCATAACTATTTTTTTGAAATAAATCTCAACATTTAATTTATGAATATTATTAAGAATATTTTAGAATATTTCATATAAATTAAATTCTTACCATCCACCATATAATTATTCAAAATAAATAGACCTCACACTATATGAAACAATAGTCTACCCATTAATAAAATACTATTAGTAAATTATACACAAAATTAAAAAAATCTTATTTCAAAATAAACATGTCTATAAACCTATGTTAACAAGAAAACAATCTACCCAATAATAAAATATTAGCATCAAAATTCTGTAGAAAACTCAATCAAAGTCAGTCAAACTTTATCAAGCTTGAACGTTTCAAACGATAGTCTAATTCCCACTCCCCATAACATCTCAAATCAATCTACACCTCTCCCATAAGTAATATCAATCTCAAATCAATCACACCTCTGCCCATAAGTAATATCAATTTCATATCAACCTGCACTTTATAGATAATATGAACTTTATATGACTTTTAAATGACTTTAGAAATGCGACATTGTCTGCTCAACAAAGTAAAAAGGTGTCCAACAGAAAAATAATTGGCTGGAATTTGTAGAGTAAACGCAAAATTCATTTGTATGTATCTTTTAATTGGCTGGAATTTGTGACAGTGAGCCCAACAATTCATTTGTATGTGTATTTTATTGTACCTCGAGTAGGCTCGGATCCAGTGCCTTGATCATCAGTCTGGGCGCCATTACCGTAGTTGGACGTGCTCCAGAACAATCATTTGCAGAACAAGGCAGCAAGAGTCCGGTTCTGAAGAACCGCATTTATCACCTGCCATGTTCAGAAAGTCTGATCCCGAAAATATAGCTGGTGCTCTGACACTTAGGGAACGCCTATAGTGACTTGAATCATATATAATATTCTAAGGCATTAAAGCTTTGAACTCAGCGCTAACCCAGAGCGTATGCCCGCCGCACGATGATCTACACCTTTAATCCGACGGCGGGCATCAGCTGCCTGGCCGCATTAATGGGCCTATGGCAGCTGAAATAAGGCTCGCCAGCAGCCAGCGTGGAGTAGACAACGAGAAAGTGAAAATGGATGTGGCCATGAATGCAGACATAGGAATCAAAAGTTGTCGAGGGAAGTGAAGTTTAGAGGGCAGCTGGTCTTTTTGCTGCGAAAACAACAGACAAAGAGAATCTGCGCGCGTATTAAAGACGATGGTCCAGAGTGAAACAAATGGATATGCCGTGATAGAGATGGCGTAACGCAGTGGAAGCGTGTGCCTCACGGTTGCTAAAAACTGGACACAATATCTCCATGGCTACGCCTCAAATTTTACGTATTATAGAGGTTAATTGGTTTAGTAAAGATTCCGGTGTCCATAACTCGTCACGGAATCGAATACTTACCTAATTGAAACCTTGGTCTGAGCCAGATACTCGATCGCCTGACCAACAGTACAGGAAGCGGGGCAGGCCACCTTGAATGTGCTCCATGAGGAAATTCACTTTCATTCCGTTTAAATAAAGGAAAAATGGCGAGCTTTACAAAAGTCATGGATTTCTGGTCAGCTGTCATGAAATCTGGACCTCGCACCTGCCCACCCGGTGCCAGGATTTTGGATAAGATTTGAGTATGGACACTTATGGGTCATTATTTTGTGAGCTTTTACCGTTCTGAGATTTTGCACCATGATTGGTGATCCGTGGCCTATGATGAAATGGATTCCTTATTAAATATCAAAACATATTTAGTTAGATAGTGTTATACGTGTTCTGGTCTACTTTTGGTGAAACTAGATTAGCCATAATACATCAAACTCTTAAATAAGAAAGTTTTAAAGCCAAAATTTAATTGAAGATAAACAGGGAGTCTCTCCTTGAATTACAAGTCACTATTATATTGGCTCTTTCAAAGTGACTAACTAGAGATGAAAAACTGAAACTATTACAACTCGAGTTCAACTTAATTATTAATTGGAGTCAAAACGATGGGTTCCTTGGTTTATTCGTAGGTGTTCTTTAAATTGGGAGGAAGAATCCGATGTCCTTTAATCCACTTCTTTTTTTGTCCATGTTTTTCATTTGCAGTTGGAGCCCATTCCATATGAGCAAGAATTCGTCTTTGGCATCATTTATGTTTAGAAGCACCCTTACTAGCAGATTTTTCATCTGCTAGTAAGTGAATGGTGTACAAGTATTGATTTTGATGTCTCTGAGTGTGACTAGTGCTTGGGATCCTATAACAACCTCTGGTTAATTTAAGATGTAAACAAAATAAGACCAAGGTTATGGGACACGTATTCCAAGATGAATGTTGGTTAAAACATTATAGTGGACATCACTTGTGCTTTATTTATGGCTATGGAAATTGGTAAAGGCATTGACGAAGACAAAGAGACAATAAATGACATTTAATTATGAAAATAAAGGAAAATATGAGAAAAGGAAAATGAAGAGACACAAATTTGCATACAAGGGAAAATAGAGGGAAAATGAAGGAAAATGAAGAAAAATGAGACATTAATAATAAAAAGGCATGAGAGAAAGAACTAACAGCTTTTTTCAATTCAAATTTGGCTCTCTCCTTTCATTCTCTCATACTCTTGCACACTTAGAGCATTCTTGGAACATCCTTGGAGCACTCTAGCATTCACTTGGATTGGAGAAAGAAAGCAAAGGAAAGCAATGGAGCGCAATGAGATAGTTGGAACAATAGCTACAACTTGATTGCTTTGTAGGTAATAGGTTGCATGTGTGATTTCCTTGTTGATTTTTGGATGCAAGGTAAATGCATGTGGTTCTCTGGTTAAGTGTTGTCATTGAAAAGACATTTCACTGGATTGACAATGGTTTCAACTTTGTCTAGCCATTTCCTAGATAACCATGGTGTAGTGGGTTTCTCACTTGTTTTTCTGATTGGCTTTGAGGTTCCATATGACTGTGGGTTGGAACAAACTCTCTAGAGCCATGGAACAACTTCGGTTGAATTATTAGTTCCTAGAGCCTCCAGGTTGGGACAAACGCTCTGAAGCCTTGTGGGTTGAAATACTAGTCCTTGGAGCCATGGGTTGGAACAAACGCTCTAGAGCCATATTAATTGTGGATTGACTTACTAGTTCCTAGAGCCTTGGACAACTTGGGTAGAGACTGATCTGGTAGTTTTTAGTGATTTCTCGACCATATAGGTGAGATCAATGTGGTTGAGTGTTGAGGTGGTTAGTCCTCTGGAAGCTCTGATTGGTTTTGTGTTGGTTTAACCATTATGATCCCACATTCATGCTTAGAATATGGCGCGGGGGTGATTAGATGAAAGAAAGATTTGGTTCATCCCAATCTATGGTTGGGTGGTACATGAAAGTCCTTGACTTGATTGACATTTTCATATGTTAATATGAGATATTTTCTTATTGTGATCTATGAGCATTTGTAGTTATTATGTTGGTGATTTTGCGATTTATTTTCCATGATTTCCATTATGTTTATATGTTGGTTATATGATATATTCTATCTATGGCTCTCAACCTGTTTTGATAAGTTATTGAATGGTTTATGAATGCATGGTCTAACCAGTACTATTGTAGCTATCTAGAGAGGGCTTGGAGTCTTTTTGGTGATTCTCAGATGAAATTCAAAAGTTTATGATTAGATATGCATTCATGACCTATAGCTTCTACATTTACCATATGTTTCACGAAATTTCTATAATGGATTAAGCATGTCTAGGTCAAGTTCTTTTTTGAATTTTGATTGGTTGGCCTTGACATCATCTTTTTTATGTTTCTAGAAAGTTACAGGTAGTGGTCTGGAGGTAAGCCTCAAAACGTAGCTAGATCTCGGAATCGCTGGCACAAAATTGGACTTTTTGGGACAAAACCGCATGGAAATAGGCTTATATGTGCGGTTGGGACCTCATAATTGCACTGATATTGTGGTGTGTATGTGGTTTGGGAGTTTCCTTTGTGAAAAGAACTCCAACTCAAATATTGATCACTTGGGGTGATTTGCAGGCTCCTAGGTGGTCTATAGTCTCTAAGGGATGTTTGTAAGTTGTCGGTGTATCAACCCCACTTCCATATCTAGAACTTGGAGGTTGGGTCGTATCATAATGACACTTGCCTCATGTTTACCCTGACAATCTTGTAAAATTGGGTAGATGGGGGAGAATGTGTTATAGATTGGTATCAAAGCTTCCAAGTTAAGACACTTGGACTGGATAGGCTAGATGTGGTTGTTGTGCCTACATTGTGATTGTTATGGTTATCATGTACAGTATGTCAGACATGCATCGTGGTGATTATTATTGCATTTTGTGTCATGATGATGATGTTGGTGTCATTATGTATATATATTGTGATAATCTAGATTATTTGTGCATACGAGATAGTCTCCCTTGAACTTCACTAAGATATGATTTTAATTATGTCTAAATTGGTTTCTCTAACATAAAATGTTTGCAAGAGATAGAATATCAAAGATGATGAGCAGAATGGTGGATTACAATTCACATGACTCTCCTTACAAATCAGTTGAGCAACAAGGAGATGAGTATTCTCTTGATATAGAAGATACATTGAGAATTTTGAAGGCAGAGATTTGGAGTTGCAAGAAAGAAAATAACAGGTTGATTGTGCCACAAGAAATACTTTTCATAGCTCAGGAAAATCAAGAAGAGTTTAATGCAGTGATCCTTTAGAGTCTTTCATATTTGCAGAAGTAGGGAAAATTGAGAATCAGTCATGGATAGAGGAAAGGACTAATGAGGCATATGGTAGTGGGTCTCAATCAGGATACATGTTGGACATGGATGATATAGAGTTTCTGGTTTCAAAATCTCCACAGTGAACATTTTTTTGTCAACAAATGGATGATATAGTCAGAGGTGGCAGATGGTTGGATACACCTAACAAAATAGGTAGTGTTCATGGATTCTATTCTAGTTCCGGTGTTGAGAGACATCATCATCATTACCGCCAACATCCTTATAGGAGAAGTGAGAAGCAATATATGTTATAAGAGTTCAAGAAATTCAAGCCTCCTACTTTTGATGGGGATGTGAAGAAACTAGAAGATGAAGAAGCATGGCTACTTGGGATGAAGAATTTCTTTGAATTGTATAATTATTCAGAGAATATGAAAGCTAGGATAGTAATCTTCAGTCTCAAGGGAAAAACAAATATCTGGTTGGAATATATGAAGCGCGTTAGAGGCATTCAAGTAGAAGAGTTGAGTTGGAATGAGTTTAAAACTCTTAAGGAAGAAGTAATTTTCTGAGAGATATTATGATGGAAAGTTCAAGGAATTCTATGATTTGAAGACAAGTTTCATGATAGATGAATATTACATGACTAAGTTTCTAGAGTTGTTGAGGTATGTGCCATATATTAAGGACGAGAAGACAAAGGTCCAAAGGTTCATCAATGGATTTCCATTAGCATTTAAAGATCAGATTGAGTATGATGACCCTCGGTCATTGGAGGAAGTCATTAGGAAACTAAAGCATTGTTATGAGCAGCCTAAATGAAAGTATGAGCCTAAGTGGAATTATAAAGGTAATGATAAGAGTAAAGGAAAGTGGGCAAAGAAGCGACAAAGACTCTCAAGATTCAGGTGATAAGGAGAATGTGGAACCTTATAATAATAATTTCAATGCAGTTGATAGAGGACGTGGATTTCATTACGAGGAGTAGAATAAGGGTGATAGCAGGAAGATTTTGCAGTGTTGTACTTGTGGTGGAGAGTGATGGGTCATGGAAAAGGTATGTTTTTATCCTCATTTTAGCTAAATTAATCATTTACTTTTATGCATTTATCTTAGTTCTTGGGAATAATCTAGAAGAAAATGTTGTGAAAGATGGATAAAATCAGTTGCCAACAAATTGTATGATTTTAGCATAAAAACTGACTTTTTCTTGCCTTTATGTGCAGAAATCTAAATTGGACAATTGTTGATCAAACGATGGAACAAAAGTGCCCAAAGAAAGAAAAAATATCATCGCATGGGCTAGCAAGAGAATAGGAGAATCCATCTAATCATATAGTGAAAATCTGATTATTAGCTGTGAAATCCTCAGGATATCCTGCATTAGGGGAATTTTTAGGTATAAAATGGGCCTCCTAAGGAAATTATAAAATAATAGTGGAAAAAATCAAATAAGATTTACGTATTATCATCAAATCTTTATGGTGGAAACTACTTTTCAATCATAGTTTTCAACTTACAAAGGTTTATCAGTTCTCTAATCAGTACTGCTGGATTAAATCTCAATTCAGAGTACCATGTTGCAAACTTCGATGTGGTCTCACACGAAAAATGACAACATGCACAAAAAAACATGATTACAATTCACGTTTTTTTTTTATGGCTTAGCTGCTGTGGCAGATTAGTCTATCAAAAAAGTATGAAACATGGGTACTCCTTGGATGAGGAATTAAATTTTTCATCCAAAAAGTACTCCCACTCGAAATTTTAGTAAAAATTTTGGGAGATAAGTTGAAAATACGAGTTGAAAAAGTAGTTTTATTATTTTATTGTTTTTTAATATTTTTACCCTTTTATTTAAAAAATGGTGAATCATCCCCCATGGTTGACATCATCATCTTGAATCCTATTGGTTGTTATAAAGTTTATTTTTGTTGTACATTTTTCTTATGAGGCCCATTTTAGACCTCAAAATTCCCCTAATGATCCCGAGGATTTTCTCTCATCTATTATTTTACCATTTGGTTATATAAGGCTGATACGTGAAATAGAAAAGCGGTTAATTTCTTATTTGTAAATTTCATTTGGAAACCATTATTTGTACTAAGACATAGTATTTTCACTATGGTTATGTTATATATTTGTTACTCTGATTAATGAGAAAAAGCGTGCTTTCTTTATAATTGCGTTCCGAGTTTTCCCAGCAGTAGCTTTTGGAAGCTTTGGGCCCGGTCACTAGGAGACTTGTTGCTTCTCTGTATCATAATCATTTATGTTATCTCTGCGATTTTTAATTGTTGTATATCGTCATTTCAATTGCTGTGTAATATTAGAATTCGCTTGCGCAGTTTATCCTTGTTGTTTGAGATAAATCTTAAGATGTTGTTGCTTTTACGATTGCGTAGTATTCTTTCATAAATTTCTCAGACTAGCATTACAATTGATTGTTGTCCCTTTCGAATATTGTTATCATAGATATCGAGTGATTTTTTTACTGTTATTATTCATTAGAGGTTTAAATAATATATTGTTGTCCATTTCCTATAATTTCTCTTTTTAGTAGATAATTGTTAAGAAATAATTCTTTGAGTGTAATTCTTGCAATTCATAAGTTAGATTCAGTTTCTTTAAAAATCAGTTGAGAATAGATTAAGATTTATGGTTTATAATTTCTTTAAGGTTTGCTTTTGAATTATTCTAGATTGAACTTCGAGAATTAGAAGGTATTTGTTGCAACGATTTAAAATCATTTACTCCTAAATAGTCTTTGATCTCACTCTGCATAGACAGTGCCAACACTCTTGAAATAAACAAACGAATCCTTGGTTGATAATTAATGTAGGCATTAGGGTTTATTTTCATAGTCATCTTATTGCACCAACATTTTTGTGGCGCTGCGGGGGACAGTGTTAAAGATTGATTTCTTTTTTTAATTGAATTTTATTGCCGCGAAGGACTTGGGTATTGAAAACGAGACGTAATAACCTGCGTACTAGGAAGTAAAATTCTTTCCCAAAGCCTTCTTTCTAGCAGATGCATATAGAGTAGATAGGAATAGATGTTTTTATGAATGAATAGGAAGAAAGAAGTAGAAATAGATCCAAATCCACCTCCTAAGTCCACCAAACCTAAGGGGTCGATGACACTTGGAAGATCAAATTTTATAGACGAAATCATAAGAAAAGAAAAATCTTAGGTGTCGATAAGACCTCAGATCACATCCGGAAAAAGCTTTATTGTAATCCCTCAAGAAGTAGGCTCACCATCTGTAGCTCATGCCAAGATCCATAGCAAAACCAAAGGGTCTGAACAGAGCCTTCAAGCTACAAAAAATTTTCATTCTGACCCTTCACAAGAGGGAAATTCGTGCAATATTCAAGAAGGAGAGGGAGAAACTAGTGGTGTTGTAGGAGAAAATCTATAGTCACCAGAACCTAGATCTCCTAAGATCTCGGTTGAAGAAAGGATACCTAATATCCCAAATCATGGTAGTGCTGTAAGATCCCTTCCAAATTTGTTTGTCGATCCTGCCCAAATCAACTTTCCAAACCAAGAGATTCTTGAAGGTTATTGGCACATATTTGACAAGATGGTGCATAACTAGCCTCAGGTACAAACATCGACATTGGAGTATCCTATCATCAACCCAGTTGCTAATGCCCCCATGAAATATATTCCTTTGCAGAGCATCCATACTTTCCATGGTTTAGCCTCGGAAGATCCTGATGTTTTCTTGTTCAAATTTGACATTTTATGTAGGGGATATGATTATACCATCGATCCCCAAAAGCTAAAATTATTTCCTTATACATTAAAGGGATCATATTTACGATGGTTTATGGGGCTTGGTGGAGGAACTATTAACTCTTGGGATCAAATGAAAACATCGTTTCTCACTAAATATCAAGATTACTGCAAAACTAGAGACCTGAAAGATGGAATCTTTAATATGACTGCAAAAGAAAATGAGACTCTAGAAGAATATGTTGAATGATTTCAGTATAATTTACAATGGTCTCCTTATGTTGCATTATATAAAGATGTTTTAAAAGTAACTATGATAAAAGGAATGAAGTATGAATGGATAGAAACATTAAATTTAATGGGGAAAGGAGATATTTATCAGGAAAATTATGATGACATTATTCAGCTATGTATCAAGTGCTCTCAAGGCAATACGTGTGTCAGGACAACTAGACGAGATACTATCACCATAAATAATAAAGTTGTTGGTGGCAGCATCACTCGGATGGAAATCGAAAATCTCTTAGAATATTTCTAAACCGATATCTTGGGCACTCTCATGACACAGTTGGACGCCATGTAAGCCAAACATAAACAACCTATAGCAGAACATAATTTCGTTGTTTTCTACCTACGATGCCGAAAGAAGCACAGTTAGAGGGAATGCCCGTTGGATGTGGTTCAGACCTGTGCCATATGCACTAAGGACCATGCCAGCAAACATTGTCCATCACTTCCGGGATTAAAGGTAGTTTTTAAAGAAGTGGAAGAAGAGACATAACTGGTATACTTAATGAGCCAACGTCGACAGTGGCAAGCCCAACCCACAGGTATTTCACAAGACCCTTCTCTGTTATTTTCTTCTCCATCATTTAATTAACAACAGAATTATGGAACAACATGGAAAGGCCAATCACATTTCTTGACCTGGAAATCTCAATCATTTCCTATGTCACCTTGGTCAAACCAACCTTTTCCTAACACTGATTGGTCAAATTCTATTTCTTTTTGGCAAACAAATCAATACCCATCCTAGTGGCCTGCCTCCATGTCACAAAATCCAAACTGGTCTTCAAATTGGCAACAACCCCTGGGGATAACTAATCCACATATGGGGGTAGGTCCTCAACCTCAAACGACTGTGCCAAATTTGTATCCATTGTAGCAAAATCCTCGGCCTCTTATGTGCCCCCAACTGCCAGCTCAACCAAACCCAAATCCCAATAATAGACCAGCTCAGTTGATAGATATTGTTGAATATTTAGATCCTGAAATAAAACATATGGAATGCAGTGAAATTAGACTAGGATCACGACGCATCATCACCCCTAAGGAAAATAAAAACCAACAACAAGATGAGACAAAAATACCTGCCATAACTAAATCCTCAACTTTGACTAATACATAAATAAAACAGGGAGAAGAAACAGTCGAGCAAAAAGATCCTAAAAAACATATTCACTTCTCCTTTGTTCCCTGAAATATTAATAATACCTAAACCCGTTGTTTATCAAGAATTTGATCTCTTAGGGGAACTTAAAAAAATTATGTATTAAACTCCTCTCTTCTGGACTATTCAAGACATTCCTATTTATTCTAAAATGATTAAAGAATTGTGTGTGAAAAATCCTGTGAAGAAACCAAAAATTTCACCAACCGTCCATGTCGTAGGGATCTTATTTGATTTTCTTCTAGGGAGGGTAACACCAGTAAAATATAAATATGCAGGGAATCCCATAGTTACTGTTCAAATATATGGCTTCTCTTTTCCAAACACATTAGTCGATTTAGGTGCAACCATTAACATTCTCATGGCAGAAACCTATGAGGCACTCGGTATCACAGCTCTGGAACCAACCACTACTTTGTTAGAATTTGTTGATCATTTTGTCGTTAAACCCGAGGGAGCTCTACAAGACATTTTTGTTTATGTTTAATCATGGGAATACCTAATAGATTTTCTAGTTATCAACCTAAGAAGTCGATTAGATGGACACCCTTTAATTTTGGGTCGACCTTGGTTAGCAACAGTCGATGCTTAGATAGGCTGTCGTGCTGGTAGCATGACCATCACGAAAGGAAACACTGTAAAAAACCTTGTTTTATATCCCCCTTATAATTCAAGTCTGCCCATCTTTAAAACTCATAAACATCCACCTACATACCTGGAAGAAAACAACCATTCACCTCTTACAATATCAGAAGCACTTGAGCTCAATAATTAGACCGAAAATGATGTAATTAATAATTTTATAAATCAATCAACTACTGAGAACAATGTGAAATGTCAAATGTTGAAAGCGATTCTTGAAAATGAAGCCTAGGAAGATCCTTCGGAAGATGTCGACGACCAACATATACCAACAACTGTTGTTCATAATAGCAGGCCTGTTGAGATTGAACCTAGAAAGATCTTGAATATTAATAATAATCTAGATAGTGACCAACAGCAAAAACCCATTCAGATTCTGCAAAAATATAAAAGGGATTTTTCCTAGGATTATCTATACATGAAGGGCATAGACCCTCAATTATGTACACACCACATCTACACCGAAAAGGATGCCCGTCTTATCTGGAAACCTCAACAAAGAGTGAATCTGCATCTTAAGGATATCATCAAAGAATAATTACAGAAGTTGCTAGATGTGAATTTTATTTATCCTATTTTGGATAGTAAGTGGGTCTCTCCATTGGTAGTTGTTCCCAAAAAGAACGATAAATGGTGGATCTGTGTGGAATACATGGAATTGAACAACACCACGCAAAAAGACCACTTCCCTCTTGAATTTATTGATCAAGTCCTTGACACACTACCAAGGAAGAGATTCTTTTCCTTTCTCAATGGCTTCAACGACTACAACCATATCCAAATTGCCCCTGAAGACCAAGACAAAACTACCTTTACCTGTCCCTGGGGTACATTTTCATATAGAGTGTTACCTTTTGGTTTATGAAATGCCCCGGCTACATTTCAGAGGGCCATACTCAGCATTTTTTCTGATCTGATAAATGAGGGACTTGAAGTTACATGGATGACTTCACCCCATATGGGAATGATTTCGACCAAGCGCTACAAAACTTAGAGAAATTTTTGGAATGATGCATCATTACAAGGCTATTTTTAAGCAACTAGAAATGTCACATGATGATGACGAAAGGCATAATCCTAGGAAACTACATCTCTGCAGCTGGAATACAGGTAGACCCAACGAAAATAGAGGTAATCCTTCTACTACCTACACCTTGCACTGAGACAGAGGTACATAGCTTCCTTGGATATGTAGGATACTATCGTAGATTTATAAATAATTTTTCATTAGTTGTTGCGCCTTTGTATGCTTTAAGAGGAAATGTTGAATTTAGATGGTCTGATAAATGTGACATTGCTTTTACAGATTTGAAGAAATTAGTCTCGATTGCTCCAGTGTTTCGCAGGCCCAATTCGGAGATGCCTTTCATATCTCTACAGATGTGTCAGACACAGCAATAGGCGTTGTCCTTGGGAAAGAGGAGGAAAAAAAGACCTATGCTATTTATCATATCAGCAAAAATCTCACTTCTGCTGAACTCAATTATACTGTAACAGAAAAGGAATTTTTAGTTGTCATTTATGCCATAAATAAATTTAGACATTATATAATAGGCTACCAAATTTTTCTGTACACTGATCATTCTACAATTAGATACTTAGTCAATAAACCAATCACTAATGGGCAGGTGACCTGTTGGCTGTTACTTTTGCAAGAGTTTGGTAATTACCATTAAAGATCATCCAAGAAAGGAAAACCAATCGCAAATTTTCTGTCACAGGTTCCTAAGGCAAATGATCAACTCGCTATGGACGATCAATTCCCATATGAACATCTATTTTCCGTAATGGTTAAGGCACCATGGTATGCGGATGTGCAAAATTATTTTGCGATAGGAAAGCTACCAAAGAATTTAACGGCTAAAGAAAGGAAGTTGATTGTCCAACGTAGCGCTTGATTCTCTTGGATTGGTGGATACCTTTTTCACACAGGATCTGATATGCAAATACATAGATGCATCCGTGAAGACAAAATTTATGACATCCTTAAGGCTTTCCATGACGATCCTTGTGGTGGACACTTCGCAGATCACAAAACTGGACATAAAATATTGCATATGGGCTAATACTGGCCCACTATTTTTAAATATGCTAAGAAATATTTCTGGGCTTGTGATAGTTGCCAGAGGATGGGCCATCCTGGTCAATTCTATGAAATGCCATTGCAACCACAATTGGTAATAGAACCTTTCGAACGGTGAGCGTTGGATTTTTTTGGCCCATTCAATCCGCCATCAAACCAAAAGGCCTACATACTGGTTACTATAGACTATGTAACAAAGTGGTAGAAATAGTAGATTTTCCAAGAGCTACGGAAGAAATTGTAATTAATTTCCTTTCTAAGTTATTTGTGCAGTATGGTTTACCAAGGGAAGTGATAACATATGGGGGCCACATTTTGTAGGATACAAGATTACAGCCACTTTACAGAACCACCATGTCACACATAGAGTCACTTCTCCATATCATCCACAGGAAAACGGGCAGGTTTAGAGCACCAACAAGGTCATTAAGGAAATTTTAACCAAAACAGTTTCAACACATCAGCGAGACTGGGCTACTAGACTGCCAAAGGCCTTGTGGGCCTATCGCACAACTTGGAGAAATAATACTGGTTATTCCACGTACCAACTTGTATTTGGAAAATAACCTATTTTTCCTATTGAATTTAAAATAAAGACTCTCAGGATAGCCCAGGAAGTGGGACTGGACCTAGTGAAAGTTAAAATTAAGAGACTTACACAAATAAATGAATTAGATGAAGCGCAGTTACTTGCCATTCAGCACACATCAATTATTTAGAAACAACGAGCTAAGTGGCATGACAGTCTCACTAAGAAGAAGACATTTCAAGAAGGAGATTGGGTGCTCCTCTATGATTCCAGATTCCAAGATTTCCAAAGTAATTTGCAGACAAGATGGCTTGGCCCATATGAAATTCAAGAAGTGCACAGCAATGGCACTCTAACTTTGACTACCATTGATGGGTCTGGCTCTTATTTTCGAGTGAATGGACACTGGGTACGTATTTATCACAAACCACTCACCAAAGAGTCTTTTTGCCAATAGGTACACAATGATCCCACTATGCATATTTTCGCTGTAGGGAGTAACGACCCGACAACTTTACTTTCGTGAAAATTGTCTCGTTTCGGCTGTCAATATTTTCTTTACATAGCTAGTTTATGATTTGTTGTTTTTGTGTGTTTTTTTTAGAATAAAATACCCTTGTATAAATGCATGGATTTTTGCTTTGAAACAGTTGCTTATAAATAAAGTAGCTTCCATTTATTTTTTGCCATTTCACTTCATTTTTTTAGCAGTTGTTGTTCAATTCTTTGGACAACTGTTGTTTCTTCCAAGTGAACAGTTGTTGTTCCTTTGGTTTGAGTTTTCCACTGTTGTTGTTCTTTTTCAAAATTGATGAACAACAATTGTTCAATAGATTGAACAACTAATATTCAATAAAATGAACAATTGATGTTTTGTCAAACGAATAGTTGTTATTCAATAAAAATGAGAAGTTGCTATTCAAAAGAGTGAACAATTATTTTCCAATAAAATAAGCAGTTGTTGTTCAGTCAAACTAAAAATTGTTGTTTAGTAAAATGAACAACTACGGTTCTTTTTTTGACATACCATTGTTGTTCAAAAGAGTGAACAACGGTTGTCCAATCAAATAAATAGTTGTTGTTCAATCGAACGAACAATTTTTGTTCAATAAAATAAACAATTGTTGTTCAGTCGAACGAACAACTATTGTTCAATCAAATAATTAGTTGTTGTTCAATCGAACAAACAACTGTTGTTCAGTAAAATAAACAATTGTTGTTCGATCGAATGAACTGTTTTTGTTCAATCAAATGAACAGTTACGCTTTTATGACTTTTACATACTATTGTTGTTCAATATAATAAACAATTGTTGTTCAATAAAATGAATAGTTGTTATTCAGTTAAATGAATAATTGTTGTTCCAATATCCACACAAATGTCGTTCAAACCTCTATCGAATAATCATCTTTTCTCTTACATGATTTGCTACAAAAATCGCCTTTTTGGTTGGGAATTTACACTGAAGCTAAGAAAAATCAGTTGCATTAACAACATTATGATTTTTACACCTTTGATGATTATCTTTACTCTGCAATTCACATGGTTCATCCATTTTAATGAGTTGTTGGATATCTCTTCTTTAGATGTATCATAAAATGATTCACTACCTCAATACCATTATGGCTTATATTTTACACTTTCAATGGATAATTCTCTTTGGTATGATGATATAGGAATACAATAATAACTTTTATTGGCATTCTTTTACTTCTCACACCATCCCTAACTCTTAAGGAGTTAGTGAGCCTCCCTCCACTTATAAACACACACTTAAGAAAAAATATAATATAAGCTTTCTCAAAAGGGGTAGGGGGTCTCATCACGAGCCAACCTACCATGATCATAAGAAACTTAACAAGTGACATTCCCATAATGTCCACCGCACCAGGGTAATGGCCTTCCAGGCAGTTTAATTTTTAGAAGGACAAGAGGTCTCATCACGAGCCGGCTTGATCATTTTGTTATTCCCTGGTGAATGGCACTGTGATTATCTGGTTACCAAGCCAACACAGTGACCCCTTTATAGAAATACAATAAGACATATAAATCATAAGTGGAGGATCCTGGCTCATTTTCGGGTTAAAAAGAAACCCTGTCGAGGCTATGGATGCCTGCTGGTAGCAATGGCTCTGCTTATGGTATTGAAGTTCTATTCTACATTGCTAATTGTTCTATATCCTACTATTTCTATTGATTCATACCCAAAGAAGAATTTACCATTTGAACAATGTTTACATTTATATTAAACAATATGCATGGTATACTATATTTTTATGTGAATTACATTAATATTTTTTGATCAATTGATGCCAATGGTCATTATCATTAATTACCTTGTCAACTTTGTCATACTTTCTCATCAAAGGAAAAGTATTCCCATAATGGTTATTTATTTGCTTTATTCCCTTTTCGGTCATTTTTCTAAAACCCTCTCCATTATCTATAGTTAGCACTGCTTTGATTGTTTCTTGTCATATTTCTATTGCTCTAACTATTTTTCTGCCTCATTAATGAAGCCACTTCGTCCTTTTCTCTTTTCCCGTACTCGGAAGATGTGGATGCCCTTTCCTAATTGGAGGGGGGAAGGTACACATCATGGAACAACGTGAGGAATAATTACCGAACTTCGCCAAACCATGCTGATGAGGAAAACACTACTATTGTTGCCTTTATATCAAAATAACAATTTCCAATTCGAAAGATTTGTATGCAGTATTTTTTGTTGTCCCAAATTATGTAACTATGAGAAAGTGCATGCAAAGGTGTGAATTAGGCTGCAATAGAATAACAACTATGGGGGGAATATCTCTCCGCAGTGAACCTACAATATTATGACTAACAGAGCAGACTCATGAGATTCTTGAGCACACTAGTTAGCTTCAATATCTCATCAAATTATTGGGATTCCATAATGAAATAACACTTGAATTTATGAAAAATTTACATAATGGGCTCACAAATTTAAAAGGCATAAGCATAACAATCTCTAAAGCAGTCATAGCTGAAGTCTCGGGACTTCCAGTGGAAGGCACACAATGGACCGATAAACATGTTCTATTACATGAAGCAGTTGCAGTATTCAAGGATCTAGAGGAGGAAATAATATGTAAAGGAAAAGGAGTTCACCCAACATCACTAAAGGAACCATGGCGAGAACTAGCGATCATTGTTTAGAGATACATCACTTGCAATGGTCATCAAGATGTGGTAAAACCTCGACAACTTAAATTTCTAGCAACTCTTAGACATAAAATTACATTTAACCTTACGTTTTTTCTAAATTTCTTATTGCATGATGTTTCTAGTCGAGTTAGAAAGGCCAAAGACCCATAGTATGCTATCGGTCATCATGGATTGATTAAGCTTATCATTATTTATGAACTTTACCAGCAACAATTGACCTGGGATAAATTTGTAAATCCTACCTTACCCCTATCAGAGGAAAACCCAGATGTGCAGGCAAGGGTAGATGATAGGGACATTAATGACTTAGAACAACAAACTAAAGAGGTAGAAATTACAAAGAGAGTAAAAAAAAGGAAGACTTCTTCCTTAACCTCTGGCCAAGAAAAATAGAGATGCTCTGTGAGGATAAGATCATGACAACATACCAAAAACCCAATGGATGAAGCAAGGTTGTCTCATGCAAGCCCTGCAAACCCTCAGAATACCGTTTTATTAAATGAAGAGGAAGAAGTGGCTCGAGTATTAGAGAATTTGGGTAAAATCTTTGAGGAGAAAGGCCAATTTGAGAATTTTCAAGGTCAAGACCAGTCTGCCTCTGTAGGTAGTTCTGGCCATATGGAAATTATACCCCCTACTAAAGGAATGGAAGAGTTGTAGAACCAAGAGGAGCCAATTCCCTTTTTAGATGAATATCCTAAGGGAGAAATTGATGGAGAAAGAAATTCTGAGGCATAAAATAAATCAACAAACATTGTTCCATTGGAACAAGACCCTAACATTGGCACAACCTCCTTTTTTTCTGAAATGGATACAACTGTCCCATCTCCAATAAAAAACCCCATAAAGGAGGAGGAGAAAAAAAACACAGACAATGCCAGGATGAAAAGGTTGAGGAAAAAGAACAGAAAATTGAGAAAAATGATTAAAATATTAAGAAGATGGTTGAAGGAAATGGATAAGAACCAAAAGCAAAGAGTGGACGTAGAAACCATTAGTACCCAAACAAAGAAATTTTCCACTAAAGAGATTAGAACTCAAACTGAAATTCTTTGTGCTTGTTCAATAGAAAATCAAACAATTTTTTTGTGGATGTTATGAACATTGTTGTTCAAATAGATTTTGGAGATTCTTGTATTCCCAAAGAAACAACCGGTACTATGGAAACCTTTGTTCATAATGATTCAATGACACCATGTGACAATGAAGTTCAAACAAAGGAAATACCTTGTTATGTCCCCCTGGTAAGGGAAGCTTTTATCCAGAAATTACAAAATGAATTAACAAGGACCCAACAGGTGTTAACTCAACATCAAAAGGAAGTAGTGCCTCTGTAGGCACACTAGGAACTATTAAAGAAGCTATATACACTTACTGCAACTGAAGATGAGACTTTTGCTAGTCTCCGGAAAAAGTAGGAGAAAGTAAAATAAATGCATAACCAACTTCAAAATTCCAGGGAACAAACTGAAACTATTTGTTCAATTTACTCTGATTCTTTTTCTTGTCGATCACCAACCACTAATTATGCCCTGTTTTTATTAGAAAAGTATTTATTATTGAATATTAGAGCTGTCAAGGTTGGTAAACCTACTGAATTCAGTATTACCTCAAATTTTGTTCAATGTTGCAAGGAACATGACGAGAAGGTGAAATGTCTTCTCTGTGAATTATATATGCACATTTTTTTCTTGGAAGACGAAAGGGATGCTAATCCTAGTACCTTTATTGGAGATGTTAAATTCCAAGGTTTCCTCTCTTTTGTTGAAAACCAGCTTGAATGGGCTAAGGCCTCTAATAATTTTCAAAAGAGGGAGCATGGTCCAAATTTATGGGTCAGAGGGGAACCCACTAAACCTTTACACTTCTCCATCCAACACAAAAGGTTTATGGAACAACAAGGAATTTTGGCCACACTAAGAAGTTTCTATAAATATATTGTCCATGTTAGAAGATAGTATTTCTAGGACATAAAGGATGATGCTCTATTGGCAACAAAGCAAAGGTGGAAATATTCCATTAAAAATGTCAAAAATAGGGAACCTTTTGGTTATAAAAACTTTAAGGATGTTGCTTCTCATCTGAATGTGTATAGTAAAATTATCCTATGCAAGGGCCCTACCTAGATAGATGTCGTTACAAGTGTCCTATTATCGGGTATCCCCAGGAGGGATATTATTTTGATTATGATTTTCTTGAATGCCAAGTGAGCCATGCATTTGCAATGCTTAAGAATAATGGTTTTAGGCTATATCAGGAAGAATTTTATACTGCCTACTCTTTGACACAGTTACACCTCAACTATCTTATTGCATGAGGACATGCAAAAAGGTAAGCAGGGAAGTATGTTGGGTCATGGAAAATATATGTTTCTACCCTCATTTTAGCTTAATTACTCATTTAATTTTATGCATTTATCTTAGTTCTTGGGAATAATATAGAAGAAAATATTGTGAAAGATGGATAAAATAAATTTCCAACAAATTGTATGATTTTACCATAAAAACTAACCTTTTCTTGCCTTTATGTGAAATTTTTTGAATTGGACAATTGTTGTTCAAATGATGGAACAACAACGCCCAAAGAAAGAAAAAATATCATCACATGGCCTAGAGGGAGAATAGGAGAATCCATCTAATCTTATAGTGAAAAATCGATTATTAGCTATGAAATCCTCAGGATCTCTTGATCTTTAGGATTCGCTCTCATCTATTATTTTACCATTTGGTTATATAAGGCTTATAGGTGAAATAGAAGAGGGGTTAATTTATGAGTTATAACTTTCATTTGGACATCATTATTTGTACTAAGACATAGTATTTTCACTACGGTGATGTTATGTATTTTCTATTGTGATTAATGAGAAAAAGCGCGCTTTCTTTATAATCATGTTCTGAGTATTCCCAACAGTAGCTTTTGGAGGCTTTGGGCCCGATCACTAGGAGACTTGTTGCTTCTATGTACCATAATCATTTATTTTATCTCTGCGGTTTTTAATTGTTGTATCTTGTCATTTCAATTGCTGTGTGATATTAGAATTCTCTTGCATAGTTTATCCTTGTTTTTTGAGATAAATCTTAAGATGTTTTTGCTTTTACGATTGCATATTATTCTTTCATAAATTTTTCATACTAGCATTGCAATTGATCGTTGTCCCTTTCGAATATTGTTATCATAGATATCCAGTGATTGTTTACTATTATTCTTCATTAAAGGTTTGAATAATAGATTATCGTCCATTTCCTGTAATTTCTCTTTTCAGTAGATAATTGTTAAGCAGTAATTGTTTGAGTGTGATTCTTGCAATTCATAAGTTATATTCAGTTTATTTACAAATCAATTGAGAATATATTAAGATGTATGGTTTATAATTTCTTTAAGGTTTTCTTTTGAATTATTCTGGATTAAACTTTGAGAATTAGAAACTAGTTATTGCAATGATTTAGAATCATTTATTACTAAATAGCCTTTGATTTCACTTTGCACGGACAGTGCTAACACTCTTGAAATAAATAGAAGAATCCTTGGTTGATAATTAATGTAGGCATTAGGGTTGATTTTCATAGTCATCTTATTGCACCAATAGAGAGCATCGCAAGAGATATTGTCCATCGCATCAGGGTCGTAGACCTCAGATTTATAGTGCTCATGAGGCACAAATAGTTGGAGATGTTGGGCAGATTATTCCTCAGATTGATGTAGCAATGGATAATAGGCATGTTGATCATTATACATCCTTTATAAAGATAGAAGGTAAACTTCATGATCAAGTTTTTTCCATTTTGATTGACCCTAGATCTAATTATAGTTATATCATTCTTGACCTGGTGGATAATTGTTGCTTGAATAAAGAAGTGCATGCAGAATCTTGGTTGGTGTAGTTGGATACAAGTAATAAGAGAAGAGTTCATCATTGGGTGATATATTATGCATTTGAGTTGAACAGTATTCCTATATAAACATATCTAAATGTGCTTTTTTTGGGTTCATACAATATTCTTTTGGGTGTGGATTGGTTGTTCATTCATAGGATTAAATTGGAATACTATGATAAGACAATTGAGTGCTTAGATGATGATGGGGAAAGAAGATTCGTGTAGGGAAAGAAGAATCCTACATCGATGACAATGGTTACAATTGTGTAGGAGAAGTGCAGTTGTAGGAAAGGATGTGTATTTTTTGCAGTTCATATCTCCAATGACAAAGAAAATGATGTTGAGGATAAGGAAGTCTTGAATAAGTATCATGTTTTGCAGCAGTTTCAGGATGTGTTTCCTTCAGATATTTCATAGTTTCCTCCTCATAGAGAGGTGGAATTTTCTGTTGAGCTGATTCCGAGAGCAGCACCAACATCTAAGGCACCTTACAGAATGGGTACTCCAGAGTTGGTGGAATTGAATTTGCAGCTTAAGGAAATTCTTGATAAGGGATACATAAGGCCACATGTATCGCCTTGGGGTGCACCAATATTGTTTGTAAAGAAGAAGGATGGTACTCTTATATTATGGATTGATTACATAAAATTGAACAAGGTTACAATCAAGAACATGTATCCATTGTTGTAGATTGATGATTTGTTTTATCAGTTGAAGGGAGCATCAATTTTTTCGAAGATTGATTTGAGATATGGATATAATTAGGCGTGCATAAAAGAATAATACATTTACAAGATTGCATTTTGTACTAGGTATAGGTATTATGAGTGGTGGTTCCATTTAGTCTTAATAATCCTTCAACTACTTTCATGTGTTTTATGAACATTGTGTTACGTCCTTACCTGGACAAGTTTTTGATAGTATTTACTGATGATATATTGATATATTCTAAGAATGAGGAAGAGCATGTAGAGCACCTGGAAATATTGTTGAGGTTGTTGAGATAGCATCCATTGTATGCCAAACTTAGCAAGTGCAATTTCTTTTAGTCTTGGATTCATTACTTGGGAGATGTTGCTTCCAAGGAAGGAATAATAGTGGACCCAGAAAATATTTAAGCTATCATTGGAGTGGCCAACTCCTAGGAATTTGGATGAGGTCACATAATTTATGGAATTAACAGGTTATTATAAGAGATTCATAAGGAAATTCTCACAGATTGGTCCTATTACATATTTGCAGAGAAAGGGAAAGAAGTTTGAATGGAGTTAGGAGTGTGCAACTAGAATTGAGCAGTTGAATCATTTTCTTTTGAATGATATGGTATTGAAGATTATAGATCATGATAAAGATTTCACGGTATGTACAGATGCTTGCAAGGAAGGTCTTGGTGGATTCTTTATGTAGGAAGGGCAACTGGTATGTTATGAGTTAAGGAAGGTTAATGAGCATGAGTGGAACTATGTGACTCATGAGCTTCAGTTGGAAACTATCATTCATGCATTGAAGATGTGGATATATTATATTATTGATAGGAGGTTTGTCTTGATGAGTGATAATATGTTGTGTAACCAACTCCAAAAAGAGAAGAAAAGAGATATCAACGCCTTAGAAATAAGCCACTTCGAGGGGGCAACCTCCAATACATTACATGAATGAACAATTCTTGGATGATACAATTCACAAAACCTCCTTTCTATATATAGGAGTCCATGGGGCCATAATGTAATCCTAGTAGGCCACAATGTAATCCTAGCCGACCTAACAATAATAATTTAAGGGCACAATAATAACAAAATGGGGGTTACAAGGGTACAATAATAACAATAAGGGGGTTACACTAACAATAATAAGGGACTATACTAGTGATATAGGGACCTAACATGCCCCTCTCCTTGAAAAAAGTGTTGTCCTCAACGCTTGAGTAGCTCCGGGTGCTTCTGTATAAAATTCTCATCCTCCCATGTAGAATCTTCAGTGGGTAAGTTCTTCCACTTGATGAGATACTCTGAAATTGATCGATTCCGTAGTTTTCGAGTTCTTTTTTCCATGACTGCTTCAGGTTCCAATATGATTTTCCCTTCCCCATCAAGTTCTGGCAATACTGTTTGAACTGGAAGATTTTCACCTATAACCTTCTTTAAGCATGAAACATGGAAAGCTGGATGTACTCGCGAAGAAGCAGGAAGCTCCAATTTGTATGCCATAGTACCAATCTTTTGCAACACCTTGTAAGGACCATAGTACTTTGGCGATAATTTATTATCCTTCTTTTCTTGCTTGAGGGACATTTGTTTTTATGGTTGTAGCCGTAAAAATACCCAATCTCCTACATCAAAACTTCTCTCGCTACGATGTTGATCTGCCTGTTGTTTCATTCGATTTTGTGCCAAATTCGGGTTATCCTTTAAGAGTTGGAGAACTTCTTGCTGATGCTCGATGTGATCTTCCACTGCTTGAACCTTCGAATTTTCCCTTAAAGATGATGTGATGGATGGTGGATGATATCCATAAAGTGCCATAAATGGGCTCATTTTTGCTGCAGTATGGAAGGAAGTGTTATACCACCATTCGGCAAGAGGTAACCACTTGACCCATTGTGTTTGTTTATCAGATACAAAACAACGAAGATATCCTTCCAAACATTTATTTACTATCTCGGTTTGACCATCAGATTGAGGATGATAAGATGAGCTATGAGCTAATTGAGTACCCAAACAAGAAAATAACTCCGTCCAAAAATTTCCGGTAAAAATGGGATCTCTGTCGCTCACAATAACCCTTGGGCTTCCATGTAGCTTTTGAATTCTGTCCATAAATGTAGTAGCAACTGTACTTGCTTTAAATGGATGAGATAATGCACAAAAGTGTGCATACTTGGTAAGTCTATCAACTACCACCATGATGACACTCTTTCCTTCGTACTTAGGTAAACCTGTGATAAAATCCATTGAAATCTCCTCCCAACGTTGACTTGGAATGGATAAAGGTTGTAGAAGTCCTGGGGTCTTAATTGTTTCCACTTTGTTCTGCTGGCAAACCAAACATTCCGCCACAAACTTTCGAATATCAGATTTAAGGCCATCCCAAAAAAATTCTTTCTTCACCCTGTGGTAAGTTTTTAAAAATCCTAAGTGTCCTCCTAAAGGAGAAGTGTGCAATTCCAGAAGAATCTTTTGTTTTAGTTGGGAATTCTTACAAAGATATAAGCGATCTTTGTACCATAAGGAATCATTTTTCCAACTAAATGTATCGGATGTACTAGGATCTTGCTGCAACTTTTGAATGAGTATCCATACATCTTTGTCCTTCTTCCATTCATCTCTTGCTTCAGTTATCCAATCTGGTTGGATAATAGAAATGGCACAAAGCAATGCTTCCACCTCTTCATTCTTTCTTGAGAGTGCATCTGCAACAACATTCAGCTTTCCTTTTTGTAGATTATTTCAAAGTCATAACCCAACATCTTTGTGACCCATTTTTGCTGTTCTTCTGAAGATAGTCTTTGTTCCAAAAAGTCTTTAAGAGATATAGAAAATACAATGTTGAACCAGATCATGGAACAATTACACATAGAATGCCAGAAAACTGAGCCATTTTATTAATCTGAAAGTACATAGAGAGGAGTACAAGAAAATCAGAATGAGGGCACCTATCCTTGCTCAAGGCAAGTGAAGAATCCTCTCAGAAAATAAGAAAATGGCTACTACAGAAACTGCATCCCAGCCGCTGGAAGAAACTGCCGTAACTGCTGCTGCTGGAGTGAACTGAAGCTAGGGGCTGATCCCCTTGCCGGAATGAGCTAAAAATCTACAGATCACCTATACTCGCTGCTCCGGACAAAACCCAGAAACAGTGAAGCAAATGGACCACCTCCGAAAATCGCCCCCAGAAACCCTCCTCCTACAAAAACGCTGTGCCTTCAGGAACAGCTCAGAAGCTCAAGAAATATGCTGGCAAAAGGGCTGGATCTACCCACAAATCCTCCAGATGAGATGACCAACTCCTCAAGGCTGAAAACACTGAAAAATGCTGCCAGACCCCCACATAAAGACCCTACTCATCAGATCTGCGTCCTCCCTGACTGGATCTGCGTCCTCTCTGCCCAGATCTGCTGGATCTGAGTCATACAAGGCTGGATCTGCTACTATCTCTCCAGATCTGCGTCCCACAAGGCAAGGCTAGATCTGCTGCTAGCTCTTCAGATCTATGCTAGATCTGCCAATATCTCCTCGGATCTGCAACCTCAAAGGCTGGATCTGATGTTATCTCTTCAGATCTAGGCTGGATCTGCCAATATCTCCTCAGATCTGCAATCTCCCAAGCTGGATCTAGTGCTACCCCTCCAGATCTGCAACCTACAGAACCAGATCTGCAAATATCTGCTCGGATCTACAATCTCCAAGGCTGGATCTATCACTGTGCCTTCAGATCTGCGTCCTTCCTCTTCCTACTGGAACAGCGTCCTCACTCCAAACTGATCTGCGTCCTTCCTGCTGCTGAAACTGCGTTTTTCCTGCTAGATCTATGCCAAACCACTGAGGCTTCTTCCTCTCCGACTCTCCACCTGAAACTGCTACTGAAACTGAAAGATAGAACTCAGAAATTAACCTTACTAGGTCGGGCACTCGAAGTCCCCCGAAGCTAAGGGTGAAACCAGAAATAACCTTACCAGGGCAGGCACTCGAAGTCCCCCGAGGCTAAGGGTGAGATCTCCGACCGGAGACACTCGTGCACTAAACAGTGCTGCAGACCGACTAAACAACCGGCGTGCTGAAGCAGACACAAGTCTAGCTCTCAATATCAATATCAAAATATGCATGATCCAAATGAGGTGAGAACCTCTCCTTTTATAATGCCAAACTCCCTCCAAAACTTAACTCTCCTTTGACCTGCGCAGTGTACTTTGGGTCAGCCTGATGCCTCCCCCATCATACTCATGTGGACCCCCAAGGCCCCTCTCTTAAGTTACAACGTCAATCTACTAGGAAAAGAACACTTTATTATAAAGTGAGGTGACTAAAGTGAGGTGACCCCTCTTATTTCTCACTTTATTTATTATGTCTAGCTAAAGCGGCAAAATAAAGCAAAAAATGAAATATTCCAATTAGCAAGGCTAATTGGGAATATTACTTTAATAGATCTAGAGCTCGGCCTAATTTTAAAGATGTATGATAATCTTTGATGTCCTTGGATGCTCTAAATGAACCTCACATACCTTCTAGAAGGGTCAACGTATTTGTTGAAGAGACATGACTTTTGGACCAAGCCTACATGACTTGACTGTTCATAAATTAATTATAAAATTCAAAAATTCATATCTCACTAAGGACAACTCGGAATTTGATGATTCTTGAAGCGTTGGATTCTCCTTTCCACCCTCTATCATCTCATCCCATCACATGTCCAAAATGCGCCATGGTTTTAGCCCAAATCACGATGGGTGCAAAACCCTTAGCTTGGGTTCCAAGACCACAAGTGACTCTTGTGGCGCTTTTCCCTCCAAACCCCAAACCCTAGGGCTTGCAGTACCTCCCAAGCTACTAAAAAATCAGTAGGGTCCAGTTGGGGCACCCTTGAAAGGAAATTTTTGAGAAAATCGCGTTGTAAAATATTGTAATTTTGTAGTTAATCTGGACTGTTCAGTAGGTGGAAGTTCTAATGGTAGAAGTTATGTTAATTTAGGGTTTTTTGCCCTAGAAGGCAACCCTCGGTTTATGTGATGGAATTGTATTACGGTTGGGAATTATCCCGGGACCCGTATCTATTCCTATCTTTTGCTAGCACTTGATCACAAGTTTTGACTCATACAGTCTTATTTTCATCTCATGGCAGTGTATGAACTATTGTAGGTCGTTTTACAATGGGAGCATGTAAAATTTGCTATTCCAACCCTTTTATCTTGCACTAGCTTTGTTGCATACTTTTGCAAGGGTGTTGAACAGTAGAGCGATTTATTTTTGCGAAGAAATGAAAAGAAATCTACTAGGGAGCAATTTTTTTTTTGTGGGAGCATGCCCCCGAAAATCGCTCTGAAACGAGAGTGAATTAGGAGAGCGCTCTCTGAGTTGCTCCCTGAGCACTTCCAGTTGGAGCTCGCTTTGGGAGTGGGTGCGAGGGGGAGGATGCTCCTCCGTAGCTGTGGTCTTGACTCTTCTCTGTTGGCTACCTGCAATGAATGCAGCATTGAAGCTAACAGAAAACTACACTCTAGCACGTCTCATCATAAACAATTGTCAATAAATCAACTGTACCCCCTTGTAAATCTTATTTATATGCTAATGTAGAACTGGCTTGATACATCGAGATATTGTGCAATTTGCAAATGGAACAACACATTCCATAATGTTTATATTTCTAGGGCACATTTGTTCAATAGTTGCAATAGTTATGTAGGTGTGTAATATGTGTCCCAAGATTCAATTTTCTTCTTCCCAATTTCATGTTCACACTGACACCTTGATGGTGTAGCACTCTTAAAATTTCTTGCTCATTTCTGAATTGTTTCTTTGGTTATAGATTCTTTGCATTGTTCTTGTTTCTTCTGATAGTAGTGAATGGGAATTCAAATTTACTTTATTTTCACAGGATTTGTTAACAGAAGCGTCATATAGTCTAGATGTTTTCTATCATAATGCAGCTAATTATGGTGATGGCCTCTCATTGCTATTTGGATGGTGCTTGTGGAGAGTTGTTTGTGGAGTTCCTTGTGCGACAGTGTGCCATTGCAGAAGAAGATGTTTCCGAGTACCAAAACCAGCAGGAAGCTCTTGAGGTTGCAATGGGTTTTCAAGCTGTTTCATCTGCAAAGACAGAGGTTATTTCTCCATTTTGTGCTCATGTTCATTCTCTATAAATCCTCGTCGTCATCTTAGAAGCATCACTAACAATTCCATCATTTTAGAGTCACTAATGTAATATACAGATTTATACTATTTGGTAGACACTAATGAAGTAAAATGTTTATTTACAGTTGAAAATGGGAGTTGTCTCCCCATCTGAATTGAGGACCGTTTGTGAGAAAGGACTGCTATTACTTGCGATTACTATCCCTGAGATGGAGGTATAGAACAGAACAATGTGGTAATAAACTAATATGTGCTATTTGCTGTCATTTTCTTCTTTTGATCATGGTTTTTGTACGAGAATACATTTTGTGGGTGAGGTGAGGCATTTCATTTTTCTTGTTTCATTTGTATCAGCAGCACAAGGAATTGAGTTGCTAGATAGTAATGCTGATTTAATACGGGGAAACTGTCAAGAACTGATTTGGCAATAGAAATGTACATTGCTTTTTGATTCTGCTTTTGTATGCAGGTAATTCTTTGGCCATTTTTGTTGAAGTTGATTATTCCTTCTAGTTACACGGGAGCTATTGCTACGGTGAGTTAGGCACTCATAACACTCGAGTTAAAATAGTTTCAAAGTTATTTTGCCCACTGTCAACATATCTGATGTTTTGGGTAAGTGTTAGTTTATCATTAACATTGCTCTATCCAAAAAAATCATAAAAAGATTAGCCATCAGCTTTTAATTTTAGTTATTCATCTTGGACTTACATTTGCAATGCATTCGGCTTGGTATTTACCTTAGAAAAACAAGAATCTTTAACTGTCCACCTTTAATTATTTGGAGATGCCAGTCATCCAAAGCCATAGATTTTCTTTGAAATATCTATCTATGAATACTTTTCAAGATGGGCGCCAAGCAATATGCTTCAATCTTAACAATTTGTTAATGCTACTTGAGATAAAAAGATGTCTAATGCCTTTCACAAACTTCAGTGCACTTCATCAAAACTTTCACGAATGTTTTCAAGAGAAAAATTATTTCAAATTAATTATTGTTAGCAGATACATACCTTTACTTCAGGCTATTGTTTGGATAGGGGGGACTCAAACTTCCTTATGATTGTTCCTTATGAAATACCACAAGCTTGGATTCTTAAGGAAGACTTCTTTAAACTAGTTGAATCTACGCGGCCTCTATTGGTCTCATACTTATATTTGAACCAGGGTCGTGGGAGAGCGCTTCGCCCCCCCACCACCCCTCGAACCCGCTCCCAATTCGCGCTCTCCTTGGGAGCGACCTCCTGAAATCACTCCCATCGGGAGTGAATTTCAGGAGCGCGCTCTCAAGGTAGAAAAAACACTCCCTGGTTTTCTGGGAGCAATCGGGAGCGAAAATTTTAAGGAGGGAGCGATCGCTCTCGATCGCTTCCCCCTTAAAATTTTCGCTCCCATTCAATTTAGGCCACGCGACCGGCGGGCAGAGAAGGGCGACCAGCATGGTGCCGGGGGGGAGAGGGAGGGAAAGAGGAGGGGGGATAACATAAAGGCCCTCCTCTCCCTCATTATTCATCACTTGTGCATTTTAGCAAGATAGAGCAAGGGAGAGGAGAGCTTGGAGCTTGGGGAGAGCAAGAGAGAGCTTGGAGCTTGAGTTGAGGAGGGAGACTGAGGAACTTGCAAGGGATATTGGAGCTTGGGATTGAAGGCCAAATAGGTAGGATCTACACTCTAATCTAGAATTTTTTATTTTATTTGTTGAATCTTAGCAAAATAAAAATGTTTATGAGTTTATTAACAAAAACTCATAAACAGGTTATTCCTCTCATCTGTAAATCTTCTTCACCTGTATGGATTCTCTCTTTAAAAATAAAAATGTTTTCTTCTCTCTTTCCCAATCCCATTTGGCATTCCTCCATTTTTTGCAGGATAAAAACTTGAAACATCATGGCTATATGGCTTGGCATTTTCTTGTTGTTTGTTTTTTTTTTTTTGTGATTATGGTGTTGGATTGTAGAAGAAAGAGGTTTTTTCAAGAAGAGGAGGATGAAGAAGTGGGCTATAGCGGATTTGATGAAAATCCTGGAGAGTACCTTGGTGAGGAGGAAGGAGAGAGTGGAGATGATGAGGTCACACCAACTAAAATTGACCAAACAGCATTGTGGAAATATGTTACTAGGCCTGAAGCAGAGGAAGGGGGTGGAACCACTAATTTTTTTTTCAACCATTGCAATAAACAATTCACGAGTTCATACACCCGTGCCAGAAGGCACCTTTGTGGGAAAAGTCCATGGGATGGAAATAAACAAATGGGAACCAAAACTTGTGTAAGTGTGTTAGCAACAGATAGAGCCAAATACATAAGGGAAGAGGAGGAAGCCCAATACAAATCTAAAAGATCAAAGAGTTTCTTAGAACCCAGTCCACCATCACATCATGCACAAAGAATTACATCAACCTCCACCCATTGTAGTGGTTATGGAGCTACACCTGTCACAAGAACAAACATCTCTTTAAGGCATAGAACCATATCAAATTTCCTTGACAAAGGGTGTAGGAATGATGTGGATTCAAAAATTTTCTGGTTTCTCTATGCACGTGGGGTACCATTCAATGTTCTTTGCTCGCCTTATTGGCATGAAATGGTTTCTGCCATTAATGATGCTCCCAAACGATACAAGTGCCGTGGGTATGACAAGGCTAGAACCGTGGGACTTGATCATGAAAAAGAAAAAATAGCTCATTCTTTGAGTAGAATGACAAATTCTTGGAATGAGCATGGGGTGTCCATTGTATCTGATGGATGGAAAAATGTAAAAGGCAAGCCATTGATAAGTGTTCTTGCTGTGTCTGTTAGTGGTGCAATCTTCCTTTCATCATATGATTACTCAGAAAGTTTCACGACCGACATCAACATTGCAGAACTATTACTTGAAACAATTAAACGTATTGGGCTATACAATTTCGTCCAAGTATTGAGCGGGAGCAACTATTGAGGATAAATACCCCAACATATTTTGGTTTGAGTGTTTGGTTCACACATTAAACCTTTTGATGCATGATATAATTAAAAACAAACAACCTCAATACAAATGGATTGGTGATTTTGTACAAGAGAGGCAAAAAAATGATATAATTTATTCAAATTTTAGCAATACCCATGGGCTTTTCCGTAGTCACTCAAGATTGGAGCTATTGAAGATTGCAAAGACTAGATTTGCTAGCTATTACCGCACCTTCAGATGCCTTTTGAAGGTAAGAGAGTCATTGGCTAGCATGGTATCAAGTCCACACTGGCAGATATTAAAGGATAGGGCATCAACAATAATTGATAGGCAAGGTTTTGAACAGATGGAGGAGACCGCTCTTGATGGTCTGTTTTTGGCATGTGTGAGGGAAATTTTGAATTTCACCAAGCCCATTTATAGCATGATTCGCTTTGCAGATACAGATAAACCAGCGATTGGGGAGGTGTATGAACGAATGGATAACATGTTGGGGCAAATAAAGATGTTGTTAAGGAAAATGATCCCAACTTGTATTCAATGATTCACAATTGTGTGTGTGCATGGTGGAATAAACTTAATGTTTCACTGCATGCCTTGGCATATATCCTTATGCCAAAATACTACTCTTCATCTGGTTGGGCTAACCTGCACTTAGGGGTGGGGTTAGGATCAAACCCCATACAGATCCAGTGGTACAAGAGGGATATATGAAAGCATTAGACAAGTTGGTCCCTCACAGGGAGGAGTGTGCTAATCTGCGTCTTGAATTAGGAAGATAATTCAATTGCACTAGTTTGTTTGGTTCTTTGCATGCAGTGGAAGCTAGAGATAGATTTGATGCTCTCACATGGTGGGAAGCATATGGTGGCATGGGACTTTTGCCAAAATTGGTAAAAAAAGTTCTCTCATAGGTTGTAAATATTTCTTCTGCAGAGAGGTGTTGGAGCACCGACAACTTCATCCATAATGTGAGAAGAAACACACTCAATGAAAGCCGAGCAAAAAGCTTGGTTTATGCGCACTACAACTTGAGGTTTATGTGGACAACAACCTAGAGGATGATAATTTGGAGGATGGCACTATACATCTAGAAGAATTAGAAGTAGAACTTTTGAGAGATGAGGATGAAGCAACAACAAGCTTGCCACTGCCACACCCACCATCTAGTAGTAGTGGCAGTGTTCGAGTTCCAAATATTGTTCCTTTGCTGATGCTGCCTTCACCTACATCCTCATGTATAGGGCACGTGCCTTCTAGTTTTGGTCGTGCTACGATGTGGGAGGAGACTGCTAGAAGACCACCATTACCATGATCTGCTTAAAAAATAGACATTTCTCGTGGGCATGGCAAGGGGCCAGTTGCCAAGCAATAGATAAAATATTTTTACTAGTCTTTTCTAGTTTCTAGTAGTTTTTAACTTTTTATAACTGTTGAAACTTGACTCTTTCATATTTATTATGATATTTTTTATAAACAATATATGAAAATTTAAGTTTGAAGTTTGAAACTTTGAAGTTGGCAGTTATAAGTTTATAACTCATTATGAATTATGAATATGATGCTTCGTGAAAGTTGAAAGTTTTTGTTTCATTTTAAAACATTTCATTTCATGTTAGCTATTCTTTGTTGTAATGGTT